>ML803183.1:234630-254919 GCA_009831015.1 Picea engelmannii | reverse complement strand
TGGCATTGTGTCTATGAGATGTGAGTGGCAACCCCACAACAAAATCCATAGAGATGACTTCCCACTTGGACATAGGAACATCATGTGGTTGTAGGAGGCCTGTCGGGTGATGGTGGTTGGCTTTCACTTGTTGACACTCTAGGCATTTGGTGATGAAATGGACTACATCGCACTTCATGCCTACCCAGAAGAAGAGCTTCATCATGTCTGTGTACATCTTCTTCACACCCGGATGCGCACAATAAAGTTCTCTATGGGCTTCCTTCAGTATGATCCTTTGAATATCCCCATCTTCAGGGATGTACATCATTCCTCGGTATCTTAATAGTCTGTCTTCTTCCAGACTATATCCTTCATACTTTGGATCTAATTGCTTCCCACTCTGGAGGTTTGAAGTAACTTTTAAATACCAACTGTCTCCTTGGAGTTGCGTCAACACATGTTCCCTCAGATTGACCTTTAAAGGTACCAAGGAGAAGACACGTGGTCTCCTACTCAAGGCATCTCCAACCACATTTTCCTTTCCCTTGATGTATGAAATACCAAAATCATACTCACTCATAAACTCACTTCATCACCTTTGCCTGGCATTCAGATCCCTTTGAGTGAAGAGACGTTTTAAACTTTGATGGTTTGTTTTGAGCTCAAAGTTTCGCCCCACAAGATAGTGCCTCCAAAGTTTCAGAGCTAGCATTACAGCTGCCAACTCTAAATCACGAGTCGCATATAGCTCTTCATGTTTCTTCAACTTCCTAGATGCATAAGCTATCGCTCCTCCATCCTACATTAGCACGGCCCCCAACCCTTGCTTCGAGGCATCCGTGCAGACTATGAAGTCCTTTTCCATATCCGGCACTCGTAGAATTGGCGCACTAGTTAGTAACCTCTTAAGCTCAATGAATGCACTATCACATTCTTCCGTCCATTCATACCTGACCCCCTTGCGCTGCAAAGTGGTGATGGGTTTTGCTATTTTTGAGACTCCTTCCACAAATATCCGATAATACCCTGCTAGCCCCATGAAGCTTCTCACCTCATGGGCATTTTTCGGCACTCGACACTCCATAATGGCCTTTACCTTTTCTGGGTCCACAAAGATTCCTTCACCGGAAATGATATGACCTAAATAGTGAATTTCTTTCTGGAAGAAGGAACACTTCGACAACTTCCCATACAATTTTTTCTCTCTAAGGCATGACAAGGCCACTTGTAAGTGCTCCTCATGATCTCTTTCGTTCTTGGAATAGATGAGGATGTCATCTAGAAAGAATTGTAAAAAATGGTCTAAGTACTTCCGAAATACGTTGTTCATGAGGCTCATGAATATTGTTGGTACATTGGTCAATCCGAAAGGTACTATGACAAACTCGTAATGCCCAAACCGAGTTTGAAATGCGGTTTTTGGGATATTGCCTTCCTTAATCCTTAACTGGTGATACTCATATCGCAAATCGATCTTTGAGAATACCACTGCTCCTTTCATCTGATCAAAGAGGTCATCTATTCACGGCACTGGGTACCTATTTTTCACTGTAGCATGGTTCAAGTCCCTGTAGTCTATACATAATCGTAAGGAACCATCCTTCTTCTTTACAAAAATTACTGGTGCACCCCAAGGTGAGACACTGGGCCTTATTAGCCCTAAGTCCAATAACTCTTTCAACTGCATTTGCAACTCACAAAGTTCTAGCACTGTCATCCAATATGGAGTTTTGGAAATTGGTTCTACACCAGGTTTTAGCTCAATAGTAAAATCAATCTCCCTTTCAGGAGGTAAACCTGGTAACTCATTCGGAAAAACATCCTTAAATTCTGACAATACCAGGTACTGATCTAATGAGGGTCCCTTCCTTTCATTCACTGCTTCCACTACATATAGTCAACACCCTTGTCTCAAGCATCTCTTAACCTTCATAGTTGAGATAAAGCGTAATGACGCTTTTCTCCGTACACCCTGCATCTCCATTGGCCTTCCTTCATCATCTACACAGAACACCCTTTTTGTGAAACAATCTACCAAAGCTCGATGAGCTTCTAGCCAATCCATTCCAATGATTAGGTCATACGCCCCGAGAGCAGTGACGTATACCTTCAACCTGGTAGTACACACTCCCAGGTCTACTATACAATTATCAACGCTAGGTCCTACCGCTTGTTTTTCCCCCGAAGCCATCTTGACTTGTTTAAAGTCATTGTGCTCGTAGGCTACCAACCCACTCTTTTCTAATGTAGATGGTGAAATGAAACTATCTATCACACCAGAATCAAATAAAATCTTAACATTGATATGATTTAGCGTACCTGATGACTCCACCACCGTGGATTGATGTTTGGCCTGGCGATTATTAACCGCTGCGTAAATATGGTGGTTGCTACTTGCTCTTCCCATCGGGGCCTTTCCTTCTCTATGCAAAAATACTGACTGTAACTCTGGGCAGTCACGCTGGTAATGGGGTCCTCCACATCCCCAATAGGTAACACGAGATTGAATCTGTGCATTGTTCTGTGACTGTCTCTGAAATGAGTTCCTTCCCCTGGAACCCCTGCCCCTACTAGCTTCTCCCTGAGATGGTCGTGGACCTTCCTACATCGTTGGTAATGAACGATATGTTGCACTCGCTGCCATTGAAATCCATGCGGCTACTGTCCTTGGTGCGACTCTGTTACCATATGGAGTTGGCCTTGAGCCCCCTCCCCTGGGAAATGTCTTAGGGGCCTTTCCCACGAATTTGGGACGATGCGGAAAGGAAGGTCTCATACCTCCAGTTAAGTTCATGTGTTCCTCCGCATAACACGCATTTTCCATAGCTTTCGCTACTGAAGACGGTTTCCACATCCGCACCATAGCTCTTATCTTAGGGTTTAGCCCATAGATAAAGCGTTTTGCCTATCATTGGTCATTATCCATATACGAAACATACTTGACCAATTCCATAAACCTAATCTCATATTATTCTACAGTTCTATTTCCCTATACTAAGGCATGAAACACTCCTACTTGTTGTTCCTCATAGTAAGCTGGCAGATATTTCCTTCAAAACCTCTCCTCGAAAAGTTCCCAAGATATGGTGTCAGGGGTAAGATGCAGTTGTCTTTCCAGGTTTCCCCACCAGTTCAAGGCACTATCTCTTAACTGAAAAATCGCTATCTTTGCCTTTGAGGTGGATGCATAGTCCCTTAAGTCAAAACACCTTGTCATGCCTTCCAACCATGCTTCTGTGCATTCACTGGCGCGACCCCAGGCAAACTCTGGAAGTTTGATCTTCTGCAATTCTCGAGTGATGTCTTCAGGTGGAGGTCCTCCCCATGAATCCCTTGACGCTTCTGGATTACCCGTTCCAGATGGTGGAGGTTCCACTTCGGTCCCTTTTGGTTGTCGCCCCTTTAAAGTCTCATTTATGGCCTCCAAAGAGTGCAGTATGAGAGCTAGTTCGGGCGATGGTGGCGGCGGTGTTGGCGGTGTTGGCGGTGCCTGCGACGATGTTCCTCTACCTTGACTCCCTCGAGTCCTAACCAACCTGTATGATTTAACTTGCATCAACCAAAGTTGTCAGGGTGAGTTCAAGAACATTTCGTATTTGCACAACTTAACTAGAAAACAGGGTTAGGCGTAAGTTTTTCTTTACTTGTCTGTAAAAAGACGTTACTCTCTTTAGGGGAGGTGGCTAGGTTAGGGCTAAAGCGTCTAAGCTTGATTTCTTTTCCTAAGAAAACTATTGACTCCCTCGCCTCGTATCTATGCTAGCTTTGCGCCATACTCACCAATTCCTCTAGCTTACTTTCCTAGCGTGCATGAAATCCCCCTCCCGCTTGTCCTAGTCTAAGTCCTTAAACCTACAGTTTAAAACTAATTAATTACCTTAACTAGTTTTTTTTTAAATTTAAACAAAATATAATATAATTTTAAAACATTTAAATTTAAACTATTAATTAAATCATAGATTTAAAACATAAATTTAAACCTAAAAACATAATTTAACATTTAACATTAATCACTCATTTAATTAATTAATCATAATTACTTTTAACTAATTACAATACTTAGTTTTAATTTGAACCATATATTTATATATATATATATATATATATATATATATATATATTATTTTTATTTTTGTTTTATTAATAAATAGTTAAAAATTTAAACTTAGTAATAATTTAAAAGAATAATTAAATAAATAAATAACTATAAAATAAAATAATCTAAATACAATTAAATAAATTAAAAAAAATCAAATCAGGCACGCATGAAGCCCACGTGCCCGCCCTGCTTCCTCTAGCGCCCTCCTATCTAAACCCTAACCCTAATCTTCTCCTTTTTATCTCTTCAAACCCTACTCTTCTCCTCTTTTCATTTCGTTTTTTTTTTTTTGAAGCGGTCAGGGTGAAGGATGAGGCCAGTGGCTTTAGCCATCTCCCTGCTAGGTCGACCGTAGTAACTCGTGTTCCAGGAATGGAGGGCGCGTCTAGCACAATGGCATGTTCCCTCATTCCTCGGCGGCTTATCTTGGCACTTGGTCGTTGGCTTTGGCGCTGAGCTTGTATTATGTGTGTTGTCGCTCTAGCTGCATGCGCTATTTTCTGTTCGATTTTTTTTGTATTATTGTTATTTAAAATTTTTGTACAGCCTACAGGATATCCTTGGGCCATGGTGTTTGGTCTTGGGCACTGGGATCTGGTGCTTGGATCTAGGTGTTTGGCACTTGCTGATGGGCTTTGTGTATGGCGGTGGCGCTTGGGCGTTTGGCTTGTACATTTTCTGGGTTCTTGCAAGCTTCTCCATGTGAATTGGTTCATTTCATAAGAGATAATCGTTGTATTACTGTTCAGATTTTCTTCTTGCTATCTATCAAAGGGTTGCAGTGTTGTCAATGTCGACTTCCATTTTTTTTTTCTTTTGGGTTTTCAAAGCAAGTGTAGAACCCCTCGATTTGGAACCTGAAATAAAAGAAATCACGACCTTTGTTCCTCTCGATCAGAAACAGATCCCTTGCGATTAGATGGTTTACCTTTTCTGTGCAATAGAAGTCATTGCTTCTTCTTTACAGCAGCGACCAACCTCTCATTTGGTGTCTACGTCCAAAGAACTGCGACCTGTGTGTTACCTTTGACCACCCTCGATCTAATTCCTGAGGTAAATTGTGATTGACCTCCTCCATACCTTTTCTCTTATATCTATTTTATTTATTTTCTCTTTGTCTGAATTCTGCATGATCTTTCTTTATGTTGCGCGGAGTAGGCTGAAGCTAATACAGTGATGAAGTATTATATGGACTAGAGTTTCTAATCCAAAGAGAGTTGAAGAAACAACCTTTGGCTATCTGAGCATTAGCTTCTTCGGTTCTCTACTATGTTTTATTTCTCTTTTATTTTCTGCCGCTACTCATGGTGAGGTTCGAGCTAAGGGTAAGACATTTGTTCTAGGAGAGTGAGGGCGCATTGTTATTGTTCAAGGGTTTTATTTTGATGAAGCGAGCGCTATGGTTAGTCCCATGTGTGTTATCACAAGCTACTTGCTCAGATCTAAGTGAAAGGCGTTTGTTCCAGGAGAGCGAGCACATAGGGTTATTGTTCTAGGATTTTATTTTGGATGACGTCAACACCAAGATTAGCCTCATTCTGTCACATGCTTCTTTCTTAGATCTAATGGGAAGGCATTTGTTATAGGAGAGTGAGGGTGTAGGCTTATTGTTATAAGTTTTTTTCTTATATAGGAGAGCGAGGGCGCAGGCTTATTGTTATAGGTTTTTTTTGGGGGGGAGATGAGGCCGAAACCATAGTTTTCAATTTTCATTTATGCCGCTATCAGTCCATCAAAGCGTAGGGTCATCATGAGGAAGAAGCTTGACACCCACATTCCCGCGGTAGGGACTGTCTCTGACATCTTATGCTTTATTGCCTTCGCTTCCATTACTTTTTTTTCTTTAATTTGTTTTAAGATATTTGAATTCAATCAAAAAAAAAAAGTTGAAATGCTTCTAATATTTGAATTTGACATTGAAGAAATTTGAAATTTTAGTAGATTTGGTTAAAATTGCTAAAACTACTGCAATAATAACATAGCATAGGGTTTGTATTAAGGTCTGAGTATTTGTATCTGGTTGAAGTGCAGTAGGCTCTTTATTTGTTTTTCTAAAATTTTAACTTTGATAGTTTTTTTTTTTTGTTTATTTTTTTTTATCTAATTCTAGTTTTCCTTGTTGCCTCTTCAATCTGTGGTTTAAAGTCTTCAGAAAATGACAAGGATAACCTAGATTAAGATTTGTATTAAAGTCTATAAGGATTTTCCTTTCTAGTTCAAGTGCAATACGGTTTTGTAGGTTCTCTGTTTATTTTATTCAATTTTTACCTTAGTTTGTCTGGTTCAATGTCCTCAGAAGATCACAAAGATAACCTGATCTTTTGTCCGGATCCCAATCTTAGGTTTTGAAGTGATAATTTATTCGTTATATTTTTCATTTTGTTTAGTTCAGTAGGGTTTTGTTGGCTGTGTGACTATTTTATATCAAATTTAAATTTTGACAATCTATTTTCATTTGTTTAAGGTGGGTAGGCCCTCGGCTCCAGATTTTGAACCAGGGCTCTGATACCATGTGTAGGAACCAAATTTAATTAAGTCTAATAAGATTCATAAAATTTAAACAAATAAGATTACTTCTACGCAGAAACAATAAGTAATTTATTTCAGCATAAGCATATAAGTAGCATAAATTAATTAATGAATAGCAATCTAATGAATTACATAACATAATATAGATAGCTCTTGCTGATGCTAATTCTCTCTTATCTGGTTGTATGTCCTCTCTGTTGCTTTGTCTAGCCTGCTGCTTTGACCAAATCCTGCCCAAACCGACTAACCACCCAGCCAGCTAGGAGCAGTCTGTCCAGCTCCCTAGCTCTAGGATACCATAAGGAATTCTGGCCCCCGTGCCCAAAACCCCCAGCAACCCGGTGCCCCCTGCAATGGTTCACCAAAACTCCCAGACCAAAAACTCCTCAAAACCAGAGGATATCCAACAGAAATACAGACCTCCTCCAATAATGCTCCTTCCCCCAAATTTCATAATGCTCTCCCATAGGACTCGTCCTCGTCATATCTCCCCCCTCCTTCACTGACTCCCTATCCTCCATTAATTACCTTATCCTCCCCATTATTACCTTATCCCCTCCTTTATTATCTTATCCTTTCCTTTATTATCTTATCCTTAACCTGTCATACGTAAAGTTTCATAATGATTAAATTAAAGTTATTAAGCCCCTTAATGCTTTGCCTAAATCATTGAATGTGTTAAGTAATCAATTAATTAGTTAATTAATCAATCAACAGTTATAACAATTAATTAATAATTAATATTATTATTACTAATCATTGTTTAACTAAAACCATATTAGGACAATTAATTATACTTAATAATCCCTATGCAACTATTTAACCAAGGTTGTTACAAAATGTTTAGAAGCCAACATAGTAGCACAAAAGGAAGAAGAAGAAAAGAGAGAAAATATATTGATGGATCATCTCAATGAAAGAACCGATGACTTAAATCAACTTGAGGAAGAGTTTGGTCAAGAAGAGAGAAGACTGGAAGATGAAATAATTACGTTGACACTAGCAAATTTGGGTCATTTTACGATGGCTATTCTGACGCTCTTGCGACGTTATGTCATGGATATTGTGACGAATTTTGAGTCTCCCAAATGTTGTTTCATGTGACGTGGCACGTGAAACGAATCTTGATTAACATCGCAAGAGCGACGATAGTAGGGATGTTGTCACAATTGCGACAAAAAAAGAAATATCGTCGCCAATACGACTGAGTAAAGAATTCGTTGAAAGAGAGACACAGTAGGGAAATCGTCGCGCACTGGACAATATAGGAAAAGTTAGTGAAAAAATTGTGACAAATCAGCTTTCGAAGAGTTCGTCGCAATTGCGATGAAAATAGGGTATATAGAGACAAAATCGCTATACAATTTTCGTGGTTTGTACAACAAGTTTGTCGCAAAATTTGTACCGTTCATCGCAATTGAGACGAAAACTGTCATGATTTGTATAGCAAATTCATTGCAAGATTTGTTCCGGTCGTCGCAAGTGAGACGAAAACTATTGTGGTTTGTACAACAAGTTCGCCGCAAAATTTCTATGGTTCATCACAATTGATATGAACACTTTTGTGGTTTGTATAGCAAATTCGTCACAGGATTTGTTTCGGTCGTCGCAAGTGAGACGAAAACTATCATGATTTGTATAGTGAATTCGTCATAGGATTTTTATGGTTCGTCGCAATTGAGACAAACACTTTCATGGTTAGTATAGAAAAATCATTGCAGGATTTCTATAGTGCGTCAAAATTGCGACGAAAATGATTTATTTAATATATATATATATATATATATATATATATATATATATATATATATATATATATATATATATATATATATATATATATATAGATATTGAGCAAAAAAATATATTTTTTATTTTTGAAGAAAGGGGGTATGTATTGGAAGAATATTATAGGCTATGAAGTTCATTATATTCTTGAAAACATTTCACAAAGGGAAATTCTCTAAAGTAAATAAGGTATGAGTAGATCGCTCTGCATGTGATCAAGAACCATCTAGTTTTGATTTCAAGAGTACAAATATGGAGTGTCACATCTAATAAAGAGTTACCCTCATATATTTATAGTTAGTCTATCAATTCATCTCAATGGGCCCTCATCTATATTCAAAAATTCAAGTATTCTAGAATAGAGAATGCCTTTTGTTGAAATAATTATATGAAGGTCTTATTTTCACATTCAAGGGGGCATTAACCTAGGAGGAAGAATGCTCCATTAAATTGGGTTTTTTATGGATATACTAAGACATCTAGAGAAGATGTATTGTCCAATAAAGACAAGTTCTAGTTGTAGAATCCCTTAACATAGTGAAAAGAACATATTTTGATGAATGTTTGGCATAGGAGAAATTCAATGAGTCAACCAAAAGATATATATGTAACAATATATATTTGATATGGATATGTTATTAAAATAGATAACATATACATATCAAATATATTTATATGTGTGATCTTTACTAATCATACAAATTGTAAGGTTGTCTAAGCTCATCACGAAAGGCATTGAAAAACAAAGGCTTCTCTATTCTACTCGGAATTTTTAGGATTTTTATGGCTCCCTAAGAAGGTTTGTCTCTAGATGCATTCATGGATTTTCATCACAGTTGGTTTTATTAATATTTAAATATTATCCACTTCCAAATCTTGTGGGAATCTTTAAAATTAAGGGCCATTTCATTTATTGGGAATATTTAGAAATATCATTCTAAGTCTAAAGCTTGTGGGAATCTAATTGGGCAAGGCCATGGTTTCCAACATAAGGAGGGTTTTCCTAGGGGGCTAATACTAAGTCCTATCATTGCATTTCTAGATAGGCGAGGACAAGGACTTTGTTTGAATTGGGTTCACTTCTCTAAACTGATGCTTCAAGAAAAGTAAGAGAAGAAAATGCTCAATGAATGCTTGGAAGGAAAAAAATTACTTTATTCAAAACAACACACCAATGCACCATTACTCATAATTAGTGATCAAGTAATATACAATGTTCAAGGTGAAACTTTCTAAGTAAAAAGTATATATCCATTCACAAGATAGTCGTCATTTAGCAAATTCCATATGTGCAAGAAGTGAAGCATGAACAAGTACTTATGAAACATTTAAGCATGAAATTGGGTCGTTATGATAGCAATGAAATAGAGAATCATTGTAACAAGTTCATAGCCAATATAAGTTTGCATCCATTCAATAAGTATATGCCATGAAACACATGAAGTGTCACTATTGTAAAGAGATAATAAGGCAATGAGCTCAATGTAATAACTTTAGAATAAATACAATGCTACCAGATTAGCAAATTTCATTATTATATGTCATGGCACAAAAAATATATCATTAACCAAACTTATCATTCATTCATCAACACTTTGAAATTAATTTGTTTCTCATCATACAATATAGATCAATTCTATGGAACCATGATTGTAGCATGAATCAACCCTCTCAACTAGCAAACAATATAAATGTTTCACTATCTGGGTAGATTTTTTTGGGTGGTTAGGGTAGGAATGTATTGTGGTCAACCAACCAAGCCAAAAGACATGAAAACACCACAACAAAATATGGTTAACAAACCTTCATACAATAGTGAAAGGAGGCAACAATTGGACTAATTACAAGGTCCATTGGAATTCCTTAAAATATTTTGGCTTCTTTGGGATGTGGAAAACAAGGTGTCATAAAAACATTGCAAGACATCAACACTTTAATCACCATTGAAAGTGGAATACTTCTGAAGTTTTATGACAGACTTGGATAGAGTTTTGGATAACACATAGGAGGTAATGTCAAGGCTTGAAAATAGGTCATTCATCTCTCTTCAAAGTCGTTTGGACACCTATGGAAATGAATATAATGAAATCCTCGAAACATTGGAAAAAGAGGAGGGTTACAAATAGCCCCGCACAACAATAAATCTCTGCAGAAAAATGAATACTAGAAAGATCCCAGAACAACAATAAAGAACATGCAACGATTTCACTTTCAATGAGGTTGTTGGACCTTCCAATACATCCAGTGATAGTTTATAATAACCTAGAACAACACTCCTTCAAAATGTTGCAATAAAAGTTATTTTCAACCCTAGTTATGATGTATTGATTTCAACCATTCCAAGCAAAGTATGCATTAGGGCATCCATAAAAGTGATCAATTTCTACTTAAATTAAAAATGATTTTCAAACCCTCTTGCGATCAACATATAGATGTTTCTTTGAGAACTAGTTAGCATGATTTGAACTAATTAAAGTCAATGAGGCTCAATGCAATCTAGATTGAGGATAACACATTATGAAAACCTTTCCTAATACTATTAAGGTGAACTGAAAGGTTGGCAAAGCAAAAGGATAGAGCCATCAGACGTCCTACCTTAATGCATGAACAATAACTTCAATGATCAAAGGGGTAAGGTTAGATAACTTACCTTAAGAACCCTCCCAAGTGGATCATTTAACCCTTAATTATTTGGCCTTCTAGCAACCTTTTTATTCCAGAAAAGCCTTTAAAATTTCTTATACAAACCTTGAAAATGACTAAACATTAACAAAGAAAAGAAATAGATTTTCAAACAAATATTAAGCCAAGTTTCTCATTAATATCCAATGGTTTTAAATGAGGGAGGACTCTTCCTTTTATAGGTGAAGACCCTCCTCAAATACAATACAACACAATGTTCTAGCTCAATACTATGAGGTCAAAAAAATTAACCCAGTCCATGGGAAAATACAAAAAATCATCTAACAAATCCCTCAAAACCCTCCAAGAGCCAAATGACCCTAAAGAATTGTCCAAATATAATAATAAATTCCACGAGTGTGGGCTAGAGGGAGAGAATAAATTAGGTGCACTCCTCAATAAAGGTGAAATTTACCCATGAGAGGGTGAATGATTGAGTTATCATTGTCCAAATACTCCCAAATATCCTCCAACCAACTCCCTCAAATGATGGAAAGGTCCAAGTCTGGAATAACGAACTCAAGAAGATGACATTACCTCTCACATGTGTGAGCCATCCAAGTAAAAAAGTCAATATAAATGGCATGTGTGGCCTCCTCTAGGTGGGTGATTCTCAAGTAGATAAAAATAAAGCATGCCATGTCATCACAAGGTCCAAATAACAACCTATAACCACCTTCATAATTTGTAACCAACTCCTCCAAGGAATTAATAACTCCCATGTGTGGTCCAAGGACAGATAAATAATGCATAAGTGTGAATGAAATGTCCAATTAATAAGGGAGAATGAATTTGAGTGGTCCATGTGGTATGTGTGGTGACATGGCATCCCTCTCATGGATCGATGCACTGTCATGGATCCCAATGCGGTGACATGAATCCCAAGGAAAATGGTATGGATCCAAGTGTATGTAGATATGATCATATATGAGTACATGGATCCAAATGTAGCATCATGGATCCCAATGCAATGTCATGGATATTGAGGCATAATACATGTATCCCAATGCACAATACCCACTTGAAGTGATGGGTCTAGCCTCTTAGCAAGCCATTAATTGGTAGCACCTGGTGACATCTCTTAGCACAACATAAAAGAGGGGGTTGTTTTAATATTTTCCTAAGTCTTACCAAAGGGAACAATATTGACCCTTATACATGCATCAAGTCCTAAGACATCACATATTTCCTAAGCACCTAGGTGAAAGATAGGAAAAAATAATTAATAATGATGAAAGGGAATGGGGAATGAGTTCATGTGATGACCCTCAACGTCTTAGACATGCACAAGTATTATCAATCATTTATTTATTCATTCACCTTTATTTAGCTAGGATTTTTACATATAATATCCTTCTAGATATATCTTAACAATGAGTTACCATCCTTAACATTATTTCTTACTACCCCTTTAAGAATATTTTTTTTAATGTTTGTTTTATCGAACAAGTTCCTTTTATTTAGATATTCATAGACAAACTAGAGACTAGGGGCATTGGCCTCATAGTGAGGGAGAATTGCTAAAGATTTATATTTGGATTTTGACTTTATCTCTTAACCTATTTTCCTTATTGGATTATTAACTCGAGCTTTATCAATTTGACCTTTCCTTTTGACCTTTGAGAAATCATACATGACCAATATGCAATTTTTGATATGGATGGAATGA
Organism: Picea engelmannii; assembly: GCA_009831015.1. NCBI lineage: Eukaryota > Viridiplantae > Streptophyta > Pinopsida > Pinales > Pinaceae > Picea > Picea engelmannii. The sequence continues at coordinate 242,170 of ML803183.1, read as the reverse complement.
ATAACACTCGGGAGTTGGAAAATGATTAGCATGGTTGGGATATGAATAATTATATCTATCCTAAGAACCCAATGGTATAGGTTAATCCAAGAGATGACACACTTCTAACATAAAACATTTTCCCCAAGGTACTACAAGGAAAGTCATAAAACCATGTAATGTTATGAAATGATACTAGGCAATCATTAGGTGTTTACCACTTTATGATGAGATAATAAGTTACATAATCATTTCCAAATAAGTATTGATACATGGAATGTCAAACGAAGCAAATAGGAACCATGCCATACCATACAATAATGCATCTAACATCTGAGGAGTTGGCATGAAAGTGAGCTACACCATAGTTGAGCTAGCATGATCATGTTTTTGGTGGAGATAAAGAAGAACTCTATCTAGATCTAGGGAATATGAGCATGACACATCATGCAAGCAACAACTTGAAACCCTTTCTAGCGTATCCAAAAATGTGTCACCCCTCATGGGGTAACATCTGTCTCCTACTCATGGACATGCACTTTGTGTGAGAATGTATGAGAACTCCATAATCTCTGTAGACCTGTGATCTACACACCATATAAATTGGCAAATGAAAAAAAATTTGGGGTGAATCTACCACCCTAGTTAGAAATAAAAAATACTTGGCACAAATAAAAAAACTTCAGCAAATATAAACATGAAAGTAAAGCAGGAAAACACGTGTAAGAAATTATTCTAAGGAAAATCAAATGCATCAATAAAATTAGTCGATGCATGAAAGTAAACACACAAAAGAAAGGAAAACATGAATGGAAGGGAAAAAATCATTCTAACTATTGCTCAAAGATCATATTCATGCCTTATAACCTATTGGATAACTAAGTGATGTGGCTGCTAGGTGAAATAAAATATCCAAATCAACCATTCAAGGAGATTACCAACATATAGAAACCTTCCCTTGTGTTTGGTCATCATCCAAAAAACGGATATGCCAAGCATCAAGTGGGTATCAAGAATAATATAACTCACTCTCAAGTCTGGAACCTAGGTAAGGTAATATCTATGAAGTAGAGAGCCTAGACTATACCAAGGTTGAATCACCTCTCCACAAAATTTCTCCATCCAAAGGTCAATAGGGACAATGTAAACACAAAACTAGGTCAATCCATTGAATTTTCGTGTAATATCATTGAGGAAAAAATATTGTGAAGGAAACTCCAACAATGCAGATGGTTTGGAGTTATGAAACAAACTCACTTGGAGTAATTTTTTTGTTTTGTTTTGAGGGTGTGTTTATCCCACACACCTTATTGAATATATGTGGGGGATAAACTGGGTCTTTTCTCATAGACATGGTGCTCCCTTTCACATCAATGAAGTCTTTTTAAAGGGACAAATCAGTTGACATGTGGTCAAAACTCTCTCATTGTTGCCATTATTGTGCCCTCTAATTGACAAAGTGAAGATTTGAATTTATGTCAACATTATAACAATGAGTGTTTATATCATGAACCTCTATATGGATTAACATCACCATTAGAAGATTAAAGTAGGAAAATATGAAGAAAGTCTTGAAACCTTGAATAACCCTCCACATATTGTAGACATGAATATTGAGATGATGCACATGTCTTATAAGATTGTAGACACCAAGTAGACACCAAGTCTTATAAGAGAAGTTGAAATTATCATTAAGTGTATAACAAAATTACATTCACAGATATATACAAGCCATAGAAATAGCCTTATGTATATTATCAGATGAAAAAGTACCCATAATGTCAATGCATTATATGCATCATTACATGTTTAGTTATATAATGTACATCTAACTATCTTATAAAATTATTACATGACATCATGAATTTATTTTAGTCTTGTTTTGTGATTTCTAGGTCTTAAGTAATTCATCCATCTCCATGTCTTCGTTTACTGGGTGCTCTTCAGAAACTGATGTTGTTTCAGTCCTTTCATGCCAAGCACGTCTGGTCTTGTACCCACGACGTGGATGTTGCTGTGAGGGGCCATCACCTACAAAAATAAAAAATATTGAATTTATATGGCCAATTTTTAAATATCATTGAAGTAGTTCATTAATATTAAAAAAAACTATGCAATTTAATTATTTACCTGGTCCTCTAGTCAGAACCGTTGGAATGTCTGTCGGCATGTTCACCTGATCTTCAGGTTGAGGAGGATCAACTATGACATTCACTACCATTGAAACATCAAAATTTATAAGTACAGAATTATTAAGTATATGATTAATATATAGACATTTTACCGTCATGGGCCTCGGTCACAGGAACATCTTAGGGTTGCACCTCACTGGGATGGGGCTGTTGGGGAGCACCATGATCTTCTGGCTGCGTTGCACTATCAATGCTCTGATGTCCAATACTAATGGTTTCGTTGATAGTGTTTCTCCCATAATTAAAACAAAGTAAGACATTAAATTATGGATGATATCAAACATTTACGTATTTTATAAGTAATGAAAGCTTAATGTGGACTGATTTTTATTTACCTTATCTCTCAAATTGGATCTTGGGGTCTACCCCATGCTTTTCCTATGATCAACCACGGCTTTATAACCGTACTTGTAACCAAGTTGGAGGTCTTCCTCTATGGTTTCATTTTCGAAGTCGTCGCCCTGCATTGCATAAGGGTATGGTTTTTTAATGTTTTTGGCTGCAATTACCTTAAACTTGTGAGGTGATACAAATAATATTCTTAAGATGTTTGGGCACTTACGATTCATGACTGTAACCTCGAGTAGCCTCCCTAGCCTAGCTTGTGTTGGCCATGTTTGGAAATCCTTGCTTTGGTTTCCTTCGAAGTGTCAGACAACTTATCATCAAAATTTTCAAGTATGTTATATATAACCACACTTTTATTTAGATCTAAAGAAAATAAAGCTGGTATTGAAATCAAAATATTGTAATTTACCTTGGTGTACCAGTTATTTGTTCTCCTAATTTTTTCAAAATATTCTCTTTTGCATCATCAATGATCGCCTTCCACTCCCTCTCTGGAATTGAGGGAGGACGCTCATACCTAGGATTTCATGCCAAGCTTCGTCTATAAACATCCCGCGTATATTTTAAATATTCACCCGCTACAGAGGTGCCCACTTTTTTATTGAATGTGTCTACTCCAAAGAGGCCTTCAAGATAATCCATAAGTTCCTTTTTGAGGTTGGAATTCTGGAAATTCCACCTCATGCGTGAGGTTTCCACAAAAATCATCAAGGCATTGCTCTCTAGGTGCCTATAAAAAACGTCGTTTCCTACACATAAAAACATATGATCATTAATTTAAAATTAATAATCTAGATTATTTATGTATGAGAAGGACAACATTAAATGATTAAAATATGAATTAAAACTACCTGGGAGTCTTGATTGTTTTAATGGAAGTCCATTATCGTCAACCAAAAATGTGCACGGAAGGGTCCCTGTGCTTGTCACACGACTAGCTCTAGGAAATGCAACCATGTCAACCACATCACCATGAGTCTCATCTCTGCCACCATCTCTAGACTCTGATCGAGGTGTGGATGTCTAGTAGTGCGTGTCATGGCTCCTATCTAAATTAGGTGTGGAAGATGGAGAAGTAAATAGTACTCTAGCAGCTGTATGACCGCCTGCATTAGGACTCTGTAGCATCTTTGTAGTGCCACTGCTACCAACACTGGGTTGAACAGGCTCCAAAAATGACTTTATAAAAAAGAAAATGTTTTTTCGTGAGATAATGTAAAAGTTAAAGAACAAAGTATCATAATTGAACATATGAGTACATTAGAAAAAAAAAAACACTTTAAATTATGGTTATTACCTTATATGTGTTAAGTTGTGACATAAGGAGCTTGATCTTTGCTTTGACGCCGGGAGTTTGATCTGGACGATCTAAGAAGCTAGCAAGTTCCTTGTTCGCTTTAATGATATATATTTCTTTTATTCAGACCATCAGATCAGCGGATCAATAAAACCCCTCCTCATCGGCGGAATCATGATCAACATGGCCTACGAACTACATATAATTTCAACAAAAACAATGTTATTTCAATAAAATTATATAAGCAAATAATAAAAATAACGTAAAATGAAAGTGGAAATTGATAATCATTTACATGTTTTGCAACTGGCCTTTTTCCACGATCATCCCACCACATTATAATATAATTAGAACCCCCAAATATTTAAAAAATTGTTAATGATAACAAGAAAACAATGTTAAAGATAATATTTACAACAATGTTAAAGATAATAAAAAAATATAATGCAATAAGTAGAGGTTTCTTAAAGAGGTGTTGCATAAGAACCTGCACACTATTAGTCAATGTTTTTATTCGATTCAAATGGTAATCCACTAATAACTCTTCCCCGGGAGCTATCTTTTTTATTGCGCACAGGACTACCTGATTCTCTTCACATCCCTAATATATGCAATTCGGTTGTTTGTTTGTTGTCCTGGGTCGTGTGATGTTTATAAACCATGCGATATTGTCGGAAGCTTTAGGCCTTCCATCAATATAGATAGTTTCTCCCTTATTTTTATCCTTGTTTATTAGTTGTATATAATTTGAAGCGAGTGCATATCTCCACATACTTCGCATGTATCAGACCAGCTGCATCCAATCGTTATAATTGTAACATGGTCCGACATAGTCCATCAATTCAGTTACTGTATTGTATTTTACAATTATTCCATCCGTGGAAAATAGCCCCAAGCCATGCAGGGAGGATGGTGCAATGCGATATGTCCTATTGTTGACAACGAAGTCAACATCTATAGGAGGTAGTTCCTTAGGTACCCATTGTTTCACCAGATTCTTATACATGAGTGGAACCTCTATGTCTCCTATTCTCTCATCATCATAAGAGAATGATCCTCCTTCGGCAAGAAAAAATTTCATGTGTCTACAAAATTTTATTCTGACTTTTTCACCTCTGGTCCTTGTTTGCTTATCATATCTACTAGATGCAGTCTCATTTCCCTCTATTTGTCCTAAGATTTCCTCACTCGGCGAAGAAAAATCTGGTAGGTACATGTTTGGTTGTACCTTCAGTTGCATGTGTACGTGTTGTTAGTTAGTAGTCCATCATCATCCTAGTTCTAATTTATGAACTTTTTTTTCTATATTCAAAGTTCTAAATAAAAATTGTATATCTTTAGTTTTGGATGCACAATTAGACTAGGGTGCAATTACCAATATTAGTGGTCAACCACATAATTTAATGTGATATACCTCTTGATTTTGGACATATTAAGGACATAAGGATTTCAAAGTAAGATACAACATTCATTTACATGATCTAGGTTCCTATTCACGCCCCCCTTCATTGGAGCAAAATAAAACATGATTCAAAAATCCATCCTCTCCTCTTTTTAAGAAAACATGATTCAAATACATCCTCTCCTCTTTTTGGTCTTTGCAAAGCAAGGACTATAATAATCACCTCATGCGAATAATTGTGTAGTTTTTAGTGTTCTCTAAATAAGATGGTCTCTATCCCTATGTCCATTGATGGTCTCTCTTGAGATGGTCCCCACAATCTAATGAATACCAACAAAAAAATGTGTTGCATTTGTCAAGATAATATCCACAATACATTTTAATGTTAGGACAATGAAATAAGCAAGCCAAAATATTAGACAATATATCACATACAAACAATAGACAAGAATTAGGTTGCACAGGGTGAAGAGGGGTTGGTGACTATATAAAAAGAGGTGGCTATGGTGAAAGAAGAAGAGGTCGAGGTGGTAAACATGGAGGATAAGGAGGATATTAAGAAGGTTTTGTTTTACCTATATTGGGAGCAAGAAAAGGGAAGGATGCACTTTTGTGAAAAAACCCTCAAATAAAACCTGGAAGGAAAGAAAACAATATGTACTCATATTTGACAAGACAAAAATAATATGTTAATGAATCGATATAAATTTTAAGAAAATTGGATAAAGAAGAATAATTTCAAGGCTCTAGATGAATTTTTGGATCCATCAAGTGAGGAAGAATCCATATCAAGAATGATATAATTGATGACTATATTGGATGCATCATGTTGTCATTGGATGTGAATAATGCTACTTGTCAGTTACCTTAATTTACCACCTCATCACTTGGTCAATGTGTCATGCCACCATTGGATGTGAAGAATGCCAAATTTCAACTATCCTTGTTGCCAAATCATCATCTAGTCCATATGTCAAGTTTTCATTAGATGTGAAGAAGGATTAAAGGGCGAAGATGGGTGGATTAGTTATCTTTGGTTACCACTTGGTCCACATGTCATGTTTTCATTGGATCTGAAGAATGCCACTTGTTATTTAGACATGGTTTCCACCTCACCACTTGGTCAATCTGTCACATCATCATTGGATGTGAGGAATGCCACATATTAGTTAGCCTAGGCTACCACCTCATCACCTAGTCCATTTATCATGTTGTCATTGAATGTGAAGAAGGGTGTAGGGACAAAGATGGATGAGATGGATGGAGCATGGTGGATGATCTCTTAGGTGGATGACCATGTGCACGATTGATGATATCTAATACAAAAAATTATTTTTATCATGTTGGTCTATGATGGTGAGGTGATATTATCAATATTTTGGAAAGGAACCATTGAAGGCACTAATAATTGTAAGGTGGAATTAGTGAGGGCATGTTCCATTGATTTTAGAAAGGCATTGTTGAAGGCATGAGGTGAAAATATTAGCATGGGGATGGAAAATGAACATAATTAGGAAACAACGTTAATTAAGAACCATCGAAGGTAGGAGGAGAGCATTGAGAGGAAGGAAATTTCATAGAAATGAAGGTGACCTTATAGCTATAGGCTACAAGATGAAACTGCCAAATATAACCTCTTAGGGAAGATAGTAAGCGAGTGGTGACTAGTCTCAACTAAGGAATGTCATCTTGAATTCATCCCTACTCAAGAAAATGAACTAAAGGGAGACAATCAAAGATGAAAGGATCGAGGAAATAGGTGTTCAATAAGAGAAAAGATAAGAAAAGGAAGAGAGGACTAGAAATGATAGGATAATAAAGGTATGATATAATGTTATGATTAGGGGACTAGAAAAATGGAATGGGGGAATAAAACAAGGAGAGTAGGTGTTACCATAAGAACATCAAGGTGATAATGGAGGAGAAAGAGATGGGTAATACTACCCAGAAAGAACCATCAAATGGATAGGTAGTAGAAAGGAAACAAAACTAGCTTTGTCACCTCTCTTGGTGCTTACATATAGCACAATCGTCATGGTGTTAAGGTTGAACTTGATATCAACAAGAGTGGCTTGAATTGGTAGGGGTAGGGTTCTTCTTGCTCTTGGTGTGGGTGCACCATCCTATAAGTATCCTTTATTTGCACTTGATTTCATTGTTTTTAATGTGTGTGGGTGATTGTTAAGGTCCTAACCCGCACATAGGTAGATCAATGTATTCGGATGTAATAAAGGTCAATATTAATAAGACCTTTCAATAAAATAGAATAAGGCAGATGTAAGAAGACCTAATAGAAGCTTCCGCTTCTAGAAAGATCTTCCT
>ML803183.1:209162-228205 GCA_009831015.1 Picea engelmannii | reverse complement strand
TGATGAGTGTTCTACATCATGGAGGCTTTGTGTGTTGGGTGGTTTGGAAAGGATCCAATAGAATTGTAGTTGCTTCATAATGGGCATGCTCTAGAGATATAAGTATTTGTTGTATGGTTATTTCTACAAGTAGGTAGTGCCTTATCCCATGAGAGGAATTGGGGCATTTATTATTTTATTCTTTTATTGAAGATAAATTCATTCTAGGATCTAAGAAGTCAAAAATATTGGTCTACAATCATAATGCACTCATTTGGCTACTCGAGAAAATGTAGGTTACAAGGAAATTCATAAAAAAATGGTTCACTTAAAAATCAATCCTATATACATGTGTATGAGATGATTGAACTAATGGGATTGTTGAGTTGCTTCCAGTTATAAACCCAACACATGACCCACAACTTGATATAAATGAGTACCAAGAAGGTGTCTTGACCAAGGATATTTTGCAGAGCGAGTTTCAGAAATGTGTCAGAGATATTCCCTTGCGAGTTCTTTATGGTATTTATTCGTGGGTTTTAAAGCTTGATAATGGAAGGAAGAAACTAGGTATAGAAGAAAAATCATTAAAATTTGTCTCATGAAAAGAACGAGGCATATTTGGTCATGAAAATATACCTTCCCTTGTGTCATTACTAGGGCTAAGACGCTCAGCCTCTTTCTCCTCTGTCCACACCCTCTTTGTCCCCTATTCGCGGCCTCTCTCTCCTAGCCTGTCTGTGGCCTCTTCCTCCTCTATCCGCGACCTCTTTCTCCTACTCTTTCTGCATCGGCCTCTCTCTCATCCTATTCTTTATACTTGCGGCCTCTTTCTCTAGCGCCTATGGCGGGTCTATTGTCGTAGGGTATGTTGTCACGGGGATATGAGGGTCGATCTCTTTCTCTAGATATGACTGTGGGTATGTTGTCAAGGGGATATGGTTCAAATATGGGCATGGGGGTATACTTCGACGAGAGCTCCGATATGTTGCTGCGGGGATATGGTTCAAATATGGGCACGGGGGTTTTGATTTTATGTTTTATGTTTTATGTTTTATGTTTTATGTTTTGATTTTATTTTTTATTGTTTTATGTTTTTTATTTATTTATAAAATATAAAGTTTATATATATATATATATATATATATAAATTATAAATATTACACATTTACATATTACACATTTATACAATATATAATATATAATATATATGAGGTCACAAATATGTTGAGTCTCATTTACATTCAAAAGTAAATGCAACCTCCAACCAAACTCTCACCATTATGGAAAGACTAGAAAATGTCAATCAAATAAGCATTTCACTGTCATTGAACATATAACATCCCAATGCAAAGACGTTATTTGTGAAGTTCACATTTTGACTATTGTGACCGACTTATCCCAATATCATTAATAAAATTTAAATGATTATTCATTGGCCACCCAATCTAAGATGGAGCAGACACAATCTACTAGTCATACATATGCTCAAAATCAACATTATAAGAAGTAGTTGGTGTAAAGATAGTCCACCGAGACATTTTTTCTTATTAGTTCATCATGCTCATTGTATTATGCCAATACCTCAAAATTTTCTTAGCATTCAAGAGACCAAAGTTCAATATTTGCCTAAGAAATGGAACCACAATAGTGTATTCATTGTCCCAAGTTATAGAAAGAAAAAATAGTGACCAAAAATCAATAGAACCAAAGGAGGAGGCCTATTGTCCAAAGAAAAAAAATCATGTCAATCAGAATGGCCTTATCAACCACATATTTCTTCCCATTAGGGACATCAATAGGCTTTTACCCAACAAAAAATGGGATTGCACATTACAAACTTCACAATTTTACATGTGCTAGCACACATTTACACAATATGGCCGTGTAAGATCTAGCAAATTGTCAAATTGATTCAAGATACAAACCAAAGTGCACAAAATCACATACGATTCTACAAATAAAAAATTCCCATATAAGGATAAGTATTATAAGCAATGGTGTTGTTAAGTAAACATAAGTAATGGATTCCACTGCTTAGAAAAACTACAAAACTAAGAAAACATACTTTTAGTGAGATGTTGCATTAAGTTTCTCCTTCAAGAAATCTATTCCACTGATCTACAACCATAGAAACTACCCTATATAGTGAAGACATAATTTTTTGTTGTTTTTTCAGAAGGATTTGGTTTAAGAAACTCTTCTTCCTCACTATCAGAGATTTCACTATTTTCATCATCCATATTGTCATCAATATCAAGTGGAGAAACCACCATATATGTAGCAAGTAATGTTAAAGATAGGGCTCGAATATAATATAGTTTTCCAAATACACTTTAGGAGAATTATTGGGGGCTCGAGTATAGTAGAGTTTTTCAAAGACACTTTAGGAGAAAGAAGAGTTAATAGGAGACTATGTTCAAGATGGGTTTCCTCATCAAACACAATCAAAGACATGTTCAAGAATTTATTTTTATATGATTTCAAATTATAATGCACCAACCTAAAATTTGCATAATAAGGATGAATACATGCCTTTAAACCCTGGAAATATGCACTACATCTTTTGACGACTGGAAAGAGGTGGAAATAAGGTCCCTACCATTGGGTACAAACCAACTAATAAAATTGTGTGTAGAATATATAGATAATGGGTATTCAAGTTAGGGGAATGCAAATCCACTAGGAATAATACCTTTTGAATAAGATTATTCCTTAGTTTCTTAAGCATAACATCCAACATAGCTACCATGGTTGCATGAGAAACAAAATACTTTTCATAGAACATAGCATGTTGTTCCTTTATATTTTCTAATCTTTGTTGATAAAATGTTGTAATGAGTGCCAAATGATTATTGTAGCCACCACTATTGGAACAAATTATAATCTTCCCTTACTATCTTTGTCGAACTGAAAAATAGTTTTTTCATAACATGTTTGTTATTTTTTCCTTAGTACACATCATGTTATGAAATTTGTAATTTATTTGTGATATTGTGAAAAAATATTTCTTAAAATACATGATGGGTTGCATCACAATATTTCAAATGTTTTTTCATGCCAATTGTGTAAAAAGAAATTCTTTTAACAATATGATTACTTATTTCTAAACTTTTAATCATTTGTATGAGTAAAAGTTTCCTAATTATAACGTGAATCCTAGATTTTAATAAAGATAGAAGTAATTGACATTTGCTTGCATTAGTTTTTTATTCAAAATATTATTTAATAATTTTGTATAATTGGTAATGAATAGTTTGGTTAGATAGCTTACCTTCAAATAATTCTAGGTCATTTTCGCCATGGCACTTGAATGTGTTTAGGAGTGTTGTGGTGCATTTTCAAGTTTATGTAAGGGTGTTGGATTCATAATCTAGCATTTTTCACCACTTTGTTGTGACATTTCCCCACTAGTTCATATCCCTCTAATCCCTTCCATGTCAAAATTAGGAGGAGACTAGAAATTCTCATGTATTGTTTGAGGAACGTATAAATTTTCAAGAAGAGATTGAACCAGAGGAACCTCCTCTTGGAAAATTTTTGAACCATTTCCCTCTCTAATTTTATCATCATTGTAATTATATTCAATCAAAATAACCATCATTTACTCATCAAGGATTTGGAATGGCCTATAATAAAATCTTAGATGATTTTCCTATTGTGATGGATTAGAAAGGATCATAACATTTATTGATATATAAATTTGAATGGAATCTATTCAAAACCTTCAATTCACCATACCTAGCCTTGTATTTTATCTTCTTTAAATGTCTTTTTGACTAGGTTGGACTATCCTCAAAGGATTTCTTGATTGATTACATATGCTCCCCATCTTTCCCATTCAATTGGTTTGGAGTAGTCTAGAATATGAAAGTTGAGGTATCTTCCATATCCTAAACCTTTTTTGTTCTTGTTGAATTTCAATTCTTCACACAGTCTTACAATTATTTTGGAAAACTCATGCTTCACATGTTTGATTCCATACATTCATGAATGTTTTCTTTTATCAATCGATCCATCATTATCACATTTTGTTTCTATAACCTTTCAAATTGTTGTATAGAATCATATAAAGATCCATGTAACTGATTAATTTCTTGATTGACATTTTGCAAATGTTTTCCTCATTTACCCATTTTTAGATATTCAATTGTGTCGTGCTCGCTTACTTTATGTATCGCTTTCTTGAAATTGTCACCAACAACCTTAGGGTGTTAGGTGCTACTGATCATGCACCAAAAATAGTTATTATATAATGATTTGACTTTGATGTATCTCACTTGAAGACTATTGTGAAAAGACAATGACCTCCTTATTCAATTTTAAGCAGATATAGATCTCAATTGATTTTTGAATTTAAAAACACCTTATTAACTTTGAAAGGGTTTGTAACTCCACCCATTGTATAATTCAATGATTTATTTTAATGAATCAAACTTATCCTTTAATTTGTACAATTCAGTGACTCGATAAACTATTGACTCAAAGAGAATTGTTCTCAATGGATTTATGATTTAATTTCATTCCAATGTCTTAAAGTTCAATGGCACTAAATGACACAATCAATAATGTGATGTTTTTGAAGATGATTCTTGAACCTTATACCATCTTACTTGTTGAGCTTTCAATTATTTTATGCCTTTTTACTTCATGTGTGTATGGTGTAAGGACTAGGTGCAATTGTAATTTTTAAGTGTCCAAACTAGACACAAATCAACTTCATCAAGAATCCAAGAAATAATCACCACACATGAGTTGAGTTGATGATCCTCCACACCAAATAGTCCCTTGGTGAAAATAAATTAGTAACATGAAGATCACACTCCCTTATATTAGTCTTAGTAGGTATCCAGGGAAAGTCAGACTCAAATTGCCCAATGGATTCTCAAGAAATATTGTGAAAGTGTTATTATTAACTAGGGTGGAGGAGGAGCCATTGCATCCTTGGCTTGATGGTGGAGGAAAATATCATAAATGTGTATATTATTTCCCTACTGGTGGACATAAGTGAAAGACATATCTACATAGAATAACAATCACTTGTAACTATTATTGTTGAGATGGACAATGGGGTGAGTTTCTACCAATATGATAGGTATCTAGAGACCTAATGGATAGAAAGACACTCAATGGTCCATCACTCACTTTTTCTAGACCAAAATCACATTATAACCAATGAACCAACACACTGTACTTTCACCTAGGAACTATATGCTTGCTGGCATTTTATAAGACTCCTACCTTCCTATCAAGTCCTATGCATGCACACATAAGATATTGTTACCCAAATATGTTTGCCCATCAAGTCCTATGCATGAGTGCATAATAAATTGTTACTCAAATAACAAAACATAGGGAAATTCTCCATTAAACATACAATATAGCAAATTAGAAACATGACATAATACATATCAAATTATAGTCAGATTGAATAGGTTGGGATTGAGTGAGCTAGAATATGCAAGTTAAAAGGTCAGAGGAGATGCATGGAATGATCTACAATGAGAAATTGGCTAAGAATGAGAGAAAATGGGTCAGGTTGAGGTTAGCTTTCCTTATTTTTTTATGGTGAAATCACAATTTATGAGATCATATGCCACAAAGATTATATGTGTCAGTTCTGAGTTCTTGAATGCAAAAGTTTCAAAGGTTATATTTCGACAGCTAAGGGTCGGTTTTCAATGTGTTATAAACTACCAAAATTTCTCACTTTCGTCAACTAAAAAGGTAGGTGCGGGTGTTCTTAGCTATCGAAAGCGCAGAATTTTTCTAACGGTTAGCCTGTCTCATAAAACCCCCAAACCATCATAGCTACACATACCATGATGATTCTAAATGTCATTGAAATCATGTATGAAGATCATTTGACATGATCTGAGGTGTTCTACTACGATTTTAATTGATGTTTTTAGAAATCATTAAAACTTGAGCTATCAGATCCGAAACCCTTACTGTCATTTTCAGGATTCTTCCATCATCGAAAATCATTTTTTATTATCAAATTTTCTCAGCAAACCATATGGCGTTCTCTGTCTTGAATGAGCATTATAATTTCTAGTCTACCTCACACGTTTTTCTCCATTACTTCCATTTCGCATTACATCAGCATTGATCTTCCACTCTAGCCCGATTTTGTTGTTTACAGGTATTAACGTTTGTTGCATATGGCCAGTGGAGGAAAGTTTCTCAGGAAGGAGTTGAATGATGTCTTATATCTGGAATCTCATCCTGAGATTTGCTAGATGTTTAAAGAAGCAGGTTGCTACAGGTATTGTGAGAAATTACAGGGGTATCACCAGGGTGTTATTGAAGCCTTTGCTCAGAGCTTCGATGGAGAAAAAGTAACCTTGGGTCCATTAATGGTAATGCAAATTGATGAGGCCAGTGTTGGAGCAACAACAGAAATGCATGGGCAAGGTGAGAGATGGTTTAAAACAACCGTCACTAAGGATATTGAGTTTAGGTCTTACCTTAAGCTTGAATTTCAAAACATTATTTGGCAGAAGGATGTTCCCAGGTCTTACCTGGAGGAGAAATGGCATCATTTGCTTAAGGAAATTCAAGTGCACATCACTTATGAAGGTCGGTATGGTAGATTCATGCTCTATCACTTCAAACTGATGAATCATTTTACAGGCAAGTGTCCTCTGAATCTACCCCATTACCTTCATAGGAGCTTAACTAAGATGTCACACCAAGTTCAAGCTAAGCCTGATAATGTGCACAATAGGCTTTTCCATCATGGGTTGATCAAGTTGATCACTCTAGAAGAACTAAGGAGGAGGGACAAAACTTGGGACTTTCTCTTGTTCTGGGGAGAATTTGAGCAAGAAGTCCATCCCAAGAAAGGAGGGACTCCCTCACAGGAATTGACCTCCAAAAAAACCAGCAAAAGGAAGAGAAGAGCATTATCTCTTATGGAAAATGTCACCAAGGTTTCTCCCTTAAAATTAGAGAAAGCAAAGAAGAGGTTAGAGTTCGGGAAACTGGCAGAAGATCCAGAAAAAACTACATCAAAAAATGTCCTAAACCTAGCTTATTCTAATTCTAATTCAGAACCTTTAACTGTAGAAATGGTGGCAGATCCATCAACTATGGAAAGGGGAAACATTAAAGAAGTTGAAATTGAAGCCCCAGATCTAGAAATACCTGCAACATCAACAAGCAAGGCTAGCAAATCATCAAAGATTAAGATGCTTAAAGAAGAGATATTGGAGCTGAAATTGCTTGAGAGGGTTATCAAATCCAAAAACTAGAATATTACGAACACATCAGATGAGGTAAGAGATTGTTTTGAAAGGTTAGATAAAATTCATGTAGAGGAGAAGAAACAGAATAAGAAATTGCTCAAGGAGAATCATAAGCTACATAAAATGGTCAGACACTTAAGGATCAAACTGATGCTTAAAGATCCTAAGCCAGGAACACATCCTGATCTAGAATCTCTAGTAGAAGCTGTTGTGAATCTCAATGAAGATCCTAAAGGGTAGACAGATCAAAGAAATTCCATTTTTGAAATTTTGGAAACGACTTAAAAGATTGGCAGTTTCGACAGTTTAACCGAATATGAAAAAGCATTGTTAGATGTCGAATCCTAAGACTTTCGGTAGCTTATCTTACTCTGTTTCAGGAATGTAAGCTGTCAAAAGTGCAGACATAGGCAGAACATTAGTTTTTTTGCCCAGATCAAATATTTTTGCTGCCACATCATTTGAGGAAGATTTCAAATGAATTATAACTCTAAAATGGATAAAGATCATCCTCTTTTTCAGGGTTTAGTGGAAAATACAAACGATAAAAGGCTCAAAATTTATCCTATTATT
Organism: Picea engelmannii; assembly: GCA_009831015.1. NCBI lineage: Eukaryota > Viridiplantae > Streptophyta > Pinopsida > Pinales > Pinaceae > Picea > Picea engelmannii. Next base: position 220,403 of record ML803183.1, on the reverse strand, counting down.
GGTTGAATATTTTCCCAAGTGCCCGAAAGGGATATTGAGTTTCCTTGTCATCACCCAGAAGACTGTTGAAGATGTCGAAGATTGTTGAGGACTACCAGATTAGTATAAGGGGTTGACCCCTTAAGATAGGAATTGATCCTACTTTTGTGAAATTGTTTTCATTATGTACTATTTTTAGTATTTTAGATCCTTTTTGATAGGATCTTAGATTTTGATGCAAAGGATATAAAGCCTATGCTTTAAAAGGAATATAGGGTTAGACTAATAGGGAAGGATGGCATGGAAATGTCCCCATCCATTGTAAACATGTTTCAAAAAACTGTAAGTGACTGTTATGAATGAATACAAAGGCATTATATTTCCAGATTCTTGTGTTGTGTTTAAGTGGTGAAGTTTTTCCTCTGATGTAAATTGTTATTGTCCTGTTTCACATGTTGTTTCTTTCTGTATTGTTTATGAGAGACAATGTGCAGGATTTGTTCTTAACACCCTGTGCTGGCTCAAAAAAATATTTATATTTTCTTCCAAGTTTGAAATTTAGAATTCGGATAAGATCTGCTCTGCATTTGAAATGAACTTCAATCTATTCTTCTTTTCCCGTTTTATAAGATCAAAGGATCCACTGACATGATTAACCCGAATCTTTAAAACCAAGATCACAATCACATTGCCTCAAAACCTTCGACTACTCATATATTTCTTATCCTTGTAAATCATGGGAAGGATGCCACATGATTTACCAAACAACATTTATGAAGGTAAAATCTTAGTCATTTGTATGATTCCTATGAAACATAGGGTCATAACAGTTTCAAAACTATACTGGATTTTGATTTGAGTATTTTAGGTATAACTCAAGTGCCTGAGCTTACAAGTTAAGTTTGTGAAGGTATCTTTATTTCCCTAGCTTTTAGATAGATTGATAAAACCTTGATTAGTTTTTATTATTGAACATGTTTGTTATACTATTATTGGAAAACATTATATGTATTGGGACAAGTAATTTCACTAATTGCATTTTGTTGTTTCTAAGTTAGGAATTATTCTTACACTTTATGATATTTCACATTGTAGAACTAAGAATTCACTAAAATTTGGTGATGTAATTCAGTGTAGAGAATGTGCATATTGCATCATGTACAAAAAAAATACTAGAACGACTAAGCTTTCTCATTGATGAATTAAATTATATTCATAATATTACATGGTGCAATTATTTTGAGCTTGCATTCTACTCATCATTTTCACTACGTCGTCACATGGGTTCTTCTTTTAGCTTATCGCTTAATGTAAAAATCTGAATAAAAACAATTTAAGGTGAATACTGATAATACAAATGCTAGCTTTGGTCTTTATTTAGTGTTGCTATTTTTGGATTTTTATTCATAGACCATAGTTTGTTTAAATGATGCAATATTTTACTTTGTCATAAAATGATACATATGAAAAAAATTACTATAATTGCCTATGGACAATCTCACTTAAAAAAAACATTTGGATATTTCAACAATATTAAATTTAGTTTATGGAAAATGTTTTCTATGCATATTTTTGATAACAAATTTCAAGCACAAACCCACCGATTATGATGCTTTCATCACAAACCCACTGATTGCAATTAGCATATACTAATCACTTTCTTATTGCGTTAGATATTTTTTCTATTACATTGCTATAGGGACATAGCCACTACACGAATCTTGTTAATTTAGGATTCAATATATGACTTTTGGCTAAAAACCTATAGGGGACTTTTATGGATAATCATTTGTCTCCAAAACTAACTCAAAAGCTACTCATGAATACTCTCACTAAGATCTATCTGCTAATGATATGATATCCTCATACATTTTAACAACATCTATTTATACTACAAAAATGGGTAAAAACCCTTTACATCATGATGTCCTTCTTTATTCCTTTGAATTTTGATGGGAATAGTCCAGAAACCCTCCCATATCGTTAAGGCATGCAAATAGTCTATCCATGTTAAATTTCAATGCATACAGAAATAGTTTGAAAACATTTCAACGTTGGCCCCATTCACATGTCATTGTTGCCCACCTCTAGTATTTTTATGGTGTCGATTAAGAAATCAACAAAAAAGAGGGTTTTTTCATCACAACTATGACACAAATACATTGTATATACATTAATGTAGAACCTGAAACAAAAATGAAGAAAGACTGACGAAAACTTAAAACTTGCGTCAACCAAATTGTGTAGTTTGAAACAAAATTAGGGTTTATGGTTTACATGATGAATTGATGATGGAAGAAAGTGGGTGTGTGAGTGAAATTTGAGTCTAGAAACCCTCCCATATCATTAATGCATGTGAATAGTCTATCCATGTCAAATTTTAGTGCATACAGAAACTGTTTGAAAAAATTTCAAAGTTGGCCCCATTCACAGGTCACTGTTGCCGGTGTCTAGTCCTAGTACAATTTTTGTCCTTGTTCCTTGTTCCTTGTTCTGTGTTCCTCCTTCCTTGTTCCTTGTTCCTTAACCATGGCGTAGTCCCAAATATCCATTATTTTTTTACAAAACATACTAATGGCATAAAATGTCCCACACGAAGACCAAATTAATATCCGCTACATAAGTCTTTTGTGTTTTTTCAAGGACTATGTAACGAATCTCAATTATAAGAAGATTAAAATAGGACCTAAGAACCTTAATTTATTTCCTTAACCATGGGTGACATAACACTATCATTCAATATTCAAATTGTTACATTTCATTGTTAGACACCATGTGTACCGAGGGCTTGAGCCACCACAAAGGAAACATACAAAGAATATTTGTCTTATGAACAAGATATAGTACTATCCATTTTGAGGTTTAGCATAGAGATTGTTCTTATAGAATACACTACATTTCACCACCACAACCATGTAACACCATTCAAATTAGACCAATATTCTTATGATGAATTAGCTATACTATCGACGAACTTTTTGCGTCGATAGTATAGCTAATTCGTCGCAAGATTATTTTCATTTGTCTCCCTTGCAACGATATCAAATTATGGTTGGATTCATTTCATATTTGGTTTATCAACTTGAAATTAAAATTTGATACTTTGCAAGCTAGCTGGACCTTGAGTCAAATACAAATATGAAATTTGGAATCATTAACTTATCTACTAGAGCATATGAAAAATATGGTTTATGGTTTCCATGATGATATGATGATCGAAGAAAGTGGGTGTGTGAGTCAAATTTGAGTCCATAAACCCTCCTGTATCGTTACGGCATACGAATAGTCTATCCATGTCAAATTTTAATTTATACAGAAACAGTTTGAAACAATTTCAACGTTGGCCCCATTCACATGTCATTGTTGCTCGCCTCTAGTATTTTTATGGTGTCGATTAAGAAATAAACGTAAAAGAGGGATTTTTCATCACAACTATGACACAGATACATTTTATATACATTAATGTAGAACCTGAAACAAAAATGAAGAAAGACTGACGAAAAATTAAAACTTGCGTCAACCAAATTGTGTACTTTGAAACAAAATTAGGGTTTATGGTTTACATGATGAATTGATGATGGAAGAAAGTGGGCATGTGAGTGAAATTTGAGTCCAAAAACCCTCCCATATCGTTAAGGCATGCGAATAGTCTATCCATGTAAAATTTCAGTGCATACAGAAACTGTTTCAAAAAATTTCAAAGTTGGCCCCATTCACAAGTCACTGTTGTCGGTGTCTAGTCCTAGTACAATTTTTGTTCCTTGTTCCTTGTTCTGTGTTCCTCATTCCTCGTTCCTTGTTCCTTGTTCCTTGTTCCTTGTTCATCGTTCCTTGACTATGTAATGAATATCAATTTTAAGAAGATTCAAATAGGACCTAAGAACCTTAAGTTCTTTCCTTAACCATGGGTGACACAACACTATCATTCAATAGTCAAATTGTTACATTTCATTGTCAGGTATCATGTGTACCGAGGGCTTGAGCCACCACAAAGGAAACATACAATGAATATTTGTCTTATGAAAAATATATGGTACTATCCATTTTGAGGTTTGGCATAGAGATTGTTCTTATAGACTACACTACATTGCACCATAATATAAGCCCTACACTCCTTGAAAACCATGTAACACTATTCAAATTAGACATGGTATTCTTGCGACGAATTAGCTATATTATCGACGAACGTTTTTCATCGATAGTATAGCTAATTCGTCGCAAGATTATTTACATTCCTCTCTCTTGCAACGATATCAAATGATGCTTGGATTCATTTCATATTTGGTTTATCAAATTGAAATTAAAATTTGATACTTTGCAAGCTAGCTGGATCTTGATTCAAATACAAATATGAAATTTGGAATCATTAACATATCTACTAGAACATATGAAAAATAGGGTTTATGGTTTCCATGATGATGTGATGATAGAATAAAGTGGGTGTGTGAGTGAAATTTGAGTCCAGAAAACCTCCTGTATCGTTAAGGCATGTGTATAGTCTATCCAGGTCAAATTTCAATGCATACAAACACAGTTTGAAAAAATTTCAATGTTGGCCCCATTCACATGTCAATGTTGCCTACCTCTAGTATTTGTATGGTGTTGATTAAGCAATCAACGAAAAAGAGGGATTTTTCATCACAACTATGACATGGATACAATGTATATACATTAATGTAGAACCTGAAATAAAAATGAATAAAGACTGACGAAAACTTAAAACTTGCGTCAACCAAATTGTGTACTTTGAAAGAAAATTATGGTTTATGGTTTACATGATGAATTGATGATGGAAGAAAGTGGGTGTGTGATGCAGGAGCATCACCGACTCATCAAGCGAGCCAGCGCGGAAGCGGAAGACAGCTGGACAGCGCCAGCACAAATTTTGAAAACACATTGATATTGTTGCGTAAATCCTTAATGAAGTCATTTATGAAGGAGCGCACTTGTATATTATAATCGACCTTGAGCGGAAAGCTCTCGTCCTTAGGTAGATAGTCGGCATTTAATAGATTTAATGTAGTTAGATAGGAATTTAATTCTAGATTTGATAGCTTTAGAGTGCAAGAGGGAAACGGGATATAGACACCCTCATTGTATCATTGTAACATTATTGAAGGAGAAGAGAAGAGCAAGCAGAGAATTGTATGAAGAACACCCATGTACAGACATTTGAATTAATAGAAGAAGGATTTGATTCAAATTCATGGTTTGGGTTGTTTCTCTGTGTATTTGTGTTATGCTCATGAATGTTTGCTTCTTGTCATACATTTGCTTTTATATGTTGTGTATGTGATTTCATGGTTGAATTGAACTCTGGAGGGAACAAGGAATTAGTTTCAATTGTTTCTCTATCTTGAGCCAGAGAATTCCTGCAAGGAGTGCAGTTGAATTGTCCGCAAGGAGTGCGTTGATAGAAGGGTTCACTTAGAGTTAACTTTTGTTCTCATCTCATAAGTGTAGAGGCACAGTGTCATGCAAGGAGTGCGCAGGCCAGAATGAAGTCTCAGAGTTGTGATTCTGAGCGAAGCATAGAAAGACTGCTGCTGCAGGAGTGCGCAGAGTCGAAAGACTTCATCACTCAGTCGAGGTTGAAGGGTTTCTGCAAGGAGTGCGTGCAAGAGGTTTCCAAGAAGACTGAAGTTGTGGAAAAGCTCAGGAGAAATAGGCCTTCGAATTCACAGAAGGATAAGCGCAGGGAAGTCGTTGTTGGAAGTCCGAAGGAAGCATAATAGGTTGGCGAGCAGGAGAACGAGTCTCGTGGAGGAGACACTTCTTCAATTCGTGGATTCACCAAGGGAAGAGCGGATGGTCGAAATCCTTTGAGGAGGTTTCGCGAAGTTCCATGGGAAGTCAGATCTCCTGGAAGTGCAAGGAGGTTACGACAAGAACGTCCAAGGGTTCGAAGCTCAGGAGGGAGCAGAGCCTTCGATCCGAGTCAGAAGGAACCGTCCGATATACACGTGGCATTGTGTATCGGGGATTTGCAAGGCGAAGCTCCAAAATTTCACAACGAGGATTGCGATATCGCAACACGCGATATCCCGATGATGACGTAGCAGTGTGGGACCACAGGAGTGAGTGGAAGACAGGTGGCGTAAGTCATCGGGGTTTCACGGCGAGAAGTGTCAATCCATCGACATCTGGATTTGCAATCCCGTGAAGTTCGATATCCCGATAGACGTGATGGGGAGTCAAAGAGACAACCCACGCGTGTGTCGGAGTTTCAACATATCGCGAGTCGGGAGTCGGTAAAGTAAATTGTTTGATGTCGTGAGTTACGAAACTGCGATAAGGACAGAATATCCCGATAAGGTGAGAGAAATTCAGTGTTGACTAAAGCCATCAGGTCTCGGGGATTTGAGAGCCCAGTGATCAACAGAGAACTTGTGAAGCCGCAAGTTCCGATCCTCCAATAAATCAAAGAAGGGGGATCGCGCACAAGAAGAGAATTTGTGGGTGTATATTTCCCGATAGGGAAATAGAAGAGCCTTGGAGTTCTTCGGGCCGAGAAGAAAGAAGGTCCTGAGGAAGCGGACGTGCCAGCGAGGGTACGGCTACGCCAGTTGTGGTATCAGAGCAAGGGGAAGTTCTTTTCTTTCTGTAGCAGAGAAGAAAAAAATTCGCCATGCAGCCCAGAAGAGAAAGACAGTCACCTGATCCAGAGGATAAGAAAGTCAAGCATGTTGTTACGCACTTGAAAGGACATGCATCATTGTGGTGGGACGAGCTACAAGTTGACAGACGCTGCAAAGGCAAGCAGAAGATTAAGAGTTGGGATCGAATGATTGCAAAGATGAAGGCAAAGTTCATCCCAAGAGACTACCAAATTACTCTGTTCAGGCGGATGCAGAACCTGAGACAAAATCTGATGACAGTGAAAGAATACACTGAGGAATTCTATCGACTGAACATCAGGGTAGGTCATCGGGAGAGCGATGATGAAAAGGTTGCTAGATATCTGAATGGTCTGAGATACGACATTCAGGATGAATTAAGCATGGTTACCATCAGGACGGTGGAGGATTCTTATCAGATGGCTTTGAAAGCAGAGGAGAAGTTGAGCCGTAAACAAGGTCAGCGAGGGCGAGGCAGGAGTCAGCCCAGAGGCAAGGTAGTTTCCCCAGACAAATATCAGAAGCCTAGGGAGGAATGGAATAAACCTCAGGGTAAGGTTGAGAGAGGTGGGACCTCACAGAGAGGGCCACATGTTGAACAGAGAGGGTAGCATACAGAGAAGAGTGGAGGATATGCTGATGGAAATACTTTTCCTCGTACCAGGGGTAGAGGAAGAGGAAGAGGTGCAGTAATCACATGCTTTACATGGGGGAAGAATGGGCACAAGTATTATGAGTGTCCAGAGAAAAAGAAGGACATTGGAGAAGCTCACATCACCGAGGCGCAGAAGCGGGATGTTGAGGCCGAAGACGCAGAAGGTGGAAGATCGCTTATGAAGCGAAAAGTCCTTTTGACACCTGAGAAGGAGGTGGAGAGTTCAGTCCAAAGGACCAGACTGTTCAGAACATCTTTCAAGACCAAGGATAGGGTGTGCAAGGTTATTTTTGACAGTGGTAGCACGGATAATATCGTATCTACAGAGATGGTAGAGAAGCTGGAGCTGGAGACGACTGATCATCCAAGCCCATACAGAGTTTTGTGGCTACAAAAAGGACACCAGGTAACCGTTACTAAACAATGCTTGGTTGAATTCAAAATAGGTGGATACCATGATAAGATTCTGTGTGATGTTATTCCCATGGATGTTTGTCATCTATTGTTGGGTAGACCATGGCAATATGACAGAAATGTGATTCATGATGGGAGAATGAACACATATACCCTGGAGAAGAATGGGAGAACCCATATGTTGCTTCCGATAAAAGATAAAGAGGTGAAACCGGAAGTAAGCAACACAGTACTTCTCATGAGTGGGAAGTAACTTCTTACGGAGGTGAAGAAGAAAGAAGATCCACAATTCTTTGTGGTCAGAAAGCCGAGGATTGTTCTAACTAGCACAAGAGTGGATGATCTACCAGAAGAGGTTCAGGAACTGCTGGAAGAGTTCCCTGATATCATAGTGGATGAATTACCTCATTCATTTCCACTGATGAGGAGTGTGAGTCATCATATAGACCTCATACCAAGAGCTAGTTTTCCAAATAAAGCCGCGTACAGGTTGACGCCGCAAGAAAATGAAGAGGTTAAGAAGCAAGTCCAGGAGTTGTTGGACAAAGGTTTGGTCAGAGAAATCTTGAGCCCATGCGTTGTTCCAACAGTACTCAATCAGAAGAAAGACGGAGGTTGGAGAATGTGTACCGACTCAAGAGCCATCAACAAGATAACCATTAGATACAGGTTCCCACTGCCGAGAATGGATGATCTGATGGATTGCCTGAGTGGGGCAAAATATTTTTCAAAGATAGATTTGAAGAGCGGATATCATCAGATTCGCATGAGGGAAGGCGATAAGTGGAAAATAGCATTCAAGACAAACGAACGTTTGTATGAATGGCTTGTTATGCCGTTTGGCTTGACAAACGTGCCAAGTACCTTTATGAGGTTGATGAATGAAGTCCTAAGGGAGTTCATTGGGAAATTTTTCATTGTGTATTTGGATGACATATTGATTTACAGTAAATCAGTGGCAGAGCATTTGAAGCATTTGGCTACAGTGATGAGGAAGCTACAGCAAGAGAAGTTGTTGATCAATATGAAGAAGTCCTCATTCATGAAGACAGAGCTCATTTACTTGGGGTTTTTTATTTCGGCAAATGAGTTGAGGATGGATCCAGATAAAGTGGAGGTAATCAAGAATTGGCCATCACCAAGGAATGTGTTCGAGGTGAGAAGTTTTCATGGTTTATCTAGTTTCTACCGGAAATTCATCAGGAATTTCAGTGGAATTAGTGCAGGAATGATGGATACAGTGAAGAAGTGGCATAACTCTTTTCACTGGACAGCAGAGGCTGAGAAGAGCTTCAATCTGTTGAAGCGGAAGATCACGGAACAACCAGTGTTGGTGTTGCCGGATTTCCTGAAGACATTTCAGGTGAAATGTGATGCAAGCGGGTTTGCCATAGGAGCAGTCTTGAGTCAAGAAGACAGACCAGTTGCATATTTCAACGAGAAGTTGGATGAGGCGAAACTGAAATACTCCACGTATGATAAAGAATTTTATGCTATCATACAAGCACTGAAAAAGTGGAGGCATTACTTGATCCCGAAGGAATTTTTTTTGTATAGTGATAATCATGCGTTACAGTTTGTGACTCAACAGGAGAAGTTGAATCAGAAACATGCCAAATGGGTAGAGTATATGCAGAATTTCACATTTGTGATTAAGCATATTTTGGGTACTGCTAAAAAAGTGGCTGATGCTTTGAGCAGGAAGTGTTTGTTGTTTCAGGAATTCCGAGTCAAAACATTGGGTTTTGAAAATCTCAGGGACATGTACGCAGGTGATGCAAATTTTGCAGAGGCGTATGAAGCAGCTGAGAATCCAGTTCTCAGAGACAGGAGTCCTTGGATAGATTATATGATCCAGGAAGGGTTGTTGTTCAGAGGCAATCAACTGTGTATTCCGAAATGCTCCATGAGGGAGAACTTGTTGAAAGAGAAACACAGTGGAGGCTTGGCAGGACATTTTGGCCATGACAAAACATTCGCGAAGCTGAATGAGTCATATTTTTGGCCGGGCATGTGGTCAGATTTCAAGAGATTTGTAGACAGGTGTATAATTTGTCAGCATTCAAAGGGGAGGAAACAGAATGCAGTTTTTTATCAGCCATTGCCCATACCAGAGAGACCGTGGGAGGCGATAAGCATGGATTTTGTATTGGGGTTGCTGAGGACACAAAGAGGTTTTGATTCAATCTTTGTGGTAGTGGAAAGGTTTTCTAAGATGGCACATTTTATCCCATGCCAGAAGACCAGCAATGCGATTCACATCGCAAATCTATTTTTCAAGGAGGTCATTCGACTTCATGGGTTGCCGAAAAGCATAGTTTTGGACAGAGACACAAAATTCATAGGGCATTTTTGGAGGACCTTGTGGAAGAAGCTAGGAACTAACTTGGCATTTAGTTCTACTTATCATCCTCAGAGGGATGGACAGATAGAGGTGGTCAACAGAAGTCTAGGAGACTTGCTGAGAAGCTTGGTGACGGAGCACCACAGCATTTGGGACCACATATTGCCACAGGCAAAGTTTGCATACAATGATTCGATGAATCGGAGCACAGGGAAGAGTCCATTTCAGATTGTGTATGGGATGCAGCCGAGAGGAGTTTATGAACTAAGGGATTCAGAACAGACTACTACTAGCAGCGCTAGTGCAGAAGAATTCGCTGAGGCGATGAAAGAACTTCACAGCCAGGTGAAGGAGCGGTTGCTGAAAGCAAGTCAGGAATATAAGCGCAGAGCAGATCAGCATCAGAGAGAACTTCAGTTCAAAGTTGGCGATCTGGTTCTGGCACACTTGAGGAAGGAAAGGTTCCCAAGGGGAACATACAATAAGTTAAAGATGAAGAAAATCGGGCCATGCAAGGTCTTGAGAAAATTCGAAGAGAATGCCTATGAGATTGAGTTGTCGGATGGCACCGGAATATCTCCGATATTAAACATCGCAGATTTATACCCATACAGGGTTGGAGGAGCAGAGACTGGAGATAGGCTGCCATTGATCCAGTGGATGAAACAATTGCCAATTGTAGAAAAGCCACAGATAGAATGCATACTGGACAAGAGAGTGGGTAAGAAGACTAGAAGAAAAGAATACCTTGAATATCTGGTCAAGTGGAAGAATCATCCAGTTGAAGATGCCAGATGGGAGACTGAAGCGGAGATACAGAAGCATGGACAGACCGTGCAGGAGCTCATGGACAGGAGCCCATGAAAGTTTTCAAGCCGAGGAGTATGATGCAGGAGCATCACCGACTCATCAAGCGAGCCAACGCAGAAGCGGAAGACAGTTGGACAGCGCTAGCAAAAATTTTGAAAACACATTGATACTGTTGTGCAAATCCTTAATGAAGTCATTTATGAAGGAGCGCACTTGTATATTGTAATGGACCTTGAGTGGAAATCTCTTTTCCTTAGGTAGATAGTCGACATTTAATAGATTTAATGCAGTTAGATAGGAATTTAATTCTAGATTTGATAGCTTTAGAGCACAAGAGGGAAATGGGATATAGACACCCTCATTGTATCATTGTAACATTATTGAAGGAGAAGAGAAGAGCAAGCAGAGAATTGTATGAAGAA
>ML803183.1:122925-143728 GCA_009831015.1 Picea engelmannii | reverse complement strand
AATGGCCTAAAGCTGACATAAATAAAATAACATTACTAATCTAATATGCCCCAATTAAGGGGTAAGCCGACATAAATAAAATAACATTACTAATCTAATATGCCCCAATTAAGGGGTAATGAGCCAATATTAGGGCTTAACATTTAGACAGAAGTAACATATAGTAACATATAGGGCTCTTCACTATTAAGAAAGAGGGGGCATCTCAAAAGGACAATTATTCATTTCTTGGTCAAGTTTTGTTCTATTTAACAATTTTCCATGAGGAAGTAACAATCCACCTTGGAAATTAAATATCTTGTACCATTTGATATCCTCAGAGGAGAGAAATGTTTTCCAAAAAGCATGTGAAATCCCTCTTTGACTGTGTATTTCCATATTTAAACCCCCAAATAAGTTGATCTTCGGAATTTTTTGAAATAAATGCTATTTTGAATGTTGGATAAAAACTATGCCTTGATCTATATTATGACTCCCACATTTATTATCACTAGGGTGGGGATGGTTTGATGAAAGCCTTGATCTATATTATGACTCCCACATTTATTATCACTAGGGTGGGGATGGTTTGATGAAAGCCTTGATCTATATTATGACTCCCACATTTATTATCACTAGGGTGGGGAAGGTTTGATGAAAACAATGTCCATATTAACTACCCTAGAAAGAGATGGCCCATAAAAGTAGGAGTGTGTTAGTTTTGAGGATGCAAAGCATACGGATGCACATTGCCTTGCATACGTTGTTCAAGATTCAAAAAGGTATGTAACTTGGAATCCTCTTTGAGTCAAATTATTATTATTGATTATAATAAGGTTAGCTAAAGTCAAAAACTTCAACAACTGATTTAGTGAAATAGTTTTCTATCCATTTTGTGAACTGATCATTGCCATATTCTAATATGATTATTTGTTCCTATACTTATATCATGGGTCTTGACAATAGTGGGATTAACTGGGAAACTCTCAAATAAATTTCCCTCCATATATTCTTTATTAGGGACACTCTTCTATGCTCGAGTCCGTCATTGTTGGATAAGCTTTGGTGTATGTGAATAGTATATGTTGTGCAATGTGCCTATATTATTCAATAAATTCTAAGTGTGAAAATAACGTGATTACCTTATCTACATTTAAGAGTAACATGTATTGATTTTGATAGGGTGGAAGACTTACTTTTGTGTTGAATGCTTCTATTAAATCCTACCATACAACTCCAGTGCTTTTGTTAAAACATGTGATACCACTTTTTATAAGGCATAGTGGTAAACATCAAAATCTTATCAAAATTTTATATGAAACCTTTTCATTAATAAAATTACTAAATGGATTAAACATAAATTCCCTAAATTTGTAAAGTATGTTTAGAAAAACGAAAAAACACTCTCAAAAAACAACAAAATATTTAGCTTAATGGGTGATACTGGAAGCTATATATAAAGATAATTATGAAATGATAAAGGTTTGGTATTTTTCATGCATTTGGTAAATTAATAATAGCCATATTCTAATTGTTTATATACTTATTACTTACAACTTAGCTTGCTTCAAGGTTGAATTGTTGGGAGTCTATTTAATAACCTATCAATAAATGCTCCTTAATAATCTATCAATAAATGCTTCTTGGTCTACTATAATACTTTTTTTTTACATTGTCTACATATCCAATTTTGTTACATCCATATCAAAATACTATGGGCATGTGTAAATGCTCCTTGGCTTACATAATTAAATGACTTTAATGTTTTTTATATACATTGTCTACATATCCAATTTTGTTATATCTATATCAAAAGATTATGGGCATGTGTAGTTCGTGTTCCCCTTTTCCTTGGTTTTACAATATAAAACTAGCATATTGAATACAATACATAATTAATTATTAAATTAAGTAAGAAAATAAATATGTAAATACAATGATCAAATAGTTACTTTTGGATATCAACATTATGTTTTTGATCACCTTCAATTGCATGATCAACCCCAACTCCAAACCCAATATTCAAAAAATGTAGGTAGCCAACTCACTCCAATAAAAGTTTGAAATAGATAGATGTTATGTTCGTGAATTTTCAATATCTTTGTCATGAACATAAACATCTTGGAGATCATCTTCAACATTATTTTATTCTTGATTAACTTACATAGATTCAACTTTGAAATAGATAGATGTTATGTTCATGAATTTTCAATATCTTTGTCATGACCATAAACAATATCTTGGAGATCATCTTCAACATTATTTTATTCTTGATTAACGTACATAGATTCAACCACTATAGCTTCTTCCATTTGTAAAGCAACGTTTGGTGTTGCTTCATTTCCTACCATTCCTTTATCCTCTTTGTTAATTGTTTTCATGGTAGTTAATCTCTTATCACTTTAAAAAAAATGAATGTTGTGGTTTTGAAACATGAAGAGAAAACACATAATCATCCCTCAAATGTTAATCATTTGGCTTATTTGTAGGTAACAAAGAAAATATTTCTCTTGTTTTTAGATCCATTGGTATTAGATCCATTGGTATGATAGTTTAGAAATGTGTTCCTTCATAATACGATACCCTACCTTATTATAGGACCAATTCATGAAGTTCCAAATTTGTCCAAGGTCCTTCACTACCAAACTAATAGATTAAATAACAAGCCAAGAATTAAGTCATAGATAGTCCAGGTATTTTTCTGTATGGCCAACAAAAGGGGAATAAGAAATATGCATGCCTATGTTCTTTTGTTATGGATGTAACTAGTTAAGAGTGTAAAAGACTTATAATATTGTTTCTTTATTTTGGATTTCTACTATTATGGATTTCTACTATTAGTATTTTTGTGATTTTCTAATTTCATAATTTTTGTTGGGTGGCATTTTGTTTAATTTATTTATTTTAGGGCATTTGTTTTTTCCATATTTAGGACTAGGTATAATAAATTAATTGTAATTATAAATAAAGGTCTTGTATATTTGAGGTTGACTGGACATGTTAAAAAAAAAACTTTTCTAGTTATGTTGTTTTTAGTAAAATCTATTTTCTTTAAAAAAAAAAAAAAAAACAATTCTAGTTATGTCGTTTATAGTAAAATCTATTAAGAGTATTGATGCTCAATCACACTATTTTGAGCAATGAGTACAACTTGTGCCTAATATCCATATTCAAAAGAAAAATTATATTTATGTAGAAATTTGTATGCCATTCAAACATTTTATGTTCTAGAAGACCATAAAAATTTTGGTCTCAAAATTTATATAATGTATTCCTAAGGAAGAAAGATTGTTTTTCTCTAATTGTTACCCTTGTCCTCAATGGAGGTAGCTATGAAACCCTTCTCTTGTTGGTTATTTAAATAATGATGATAATGACAATGCCTATAATCCCATGACCATGAGTCAGTGATGATATGATTAAGGGATCTAATGATCACATAAATAGACCCCCAACCTATTGTATTGATCACCATTGCCATCTACTAATTCTTTCATAAGGCATGCATGCCTTATGATTGGAAAAATATAGGTGCCCCACATCATAAATGGGAAAAACAACATTTGCATTTTCTACAAGTTGTCTTAGAGAAACTTATTTGCTTGCAAACATTGTCCACTCAAGTCAAGTCTACCCAACTTTTGGAGGAGCATAATGAATTGGTTGACTAGGATAACGAGTCGACCAATGTATTGAGTAAGCCAACCAAGGAATGTAATCGACTTGGTAGTCGATTAAATAAACTACCTTCATCTAATGTAAATGTATAAATAGACATGGTTTTGAAATGTAATGGATGGTTGTTTATTGATGATATATAATAAATACTACTTGTTGTTAGTTCCATAATTACTCTATCTCATTCTCCTCATATGTATGCATGCATGTATATTACTTTGTTGTATGATATGGTTGATTGAATACACTAATAGTAACTACTTAAATTGTGTAATCCCTTAAATTACAACATTGGTTCCATTATTAGTAGTACATGATTTGAAACTTATAGAATAATTGTGTACATAAATAGATGTTGAGTGAGGAGCGGACTCATGAATGATCGTAGAGAAAAATGGAGAAATATCTAAAGAATTATGCTGGGAGAAACTTACTGACACTCACACAAGCTAGGGTGTAATTCTTTATAGATACCCACAAGAGATTTTTGGAATCCAATCCCATGGAGATTTAGAACTCTATTGTCAAACTTGTGCATGAACCATCAAACTGAGGAAAATAAACTACTATCAAATTTGATCAATGGAGGTTGAACGAACTTGTATGAGTGGGTTCATAATATTTTGGAAGGATTTTGCGAGGAACAAGAGATCGAGGAAAGAACATATTTAGACAATGTTAAAAGGATATTGTATGACAACTTGGATGATAGTTTCCTCTACATTGTACCAACCTTGTTGCATAAATTTCTCATCAAAAAAGGTGTTTGACATATTATAGAAGTGTGACCTCCCTTTCACACACCGATCACTACCAACTAAAAGAAAAAACAAGCAGAGTGGGAGTATTTTTTGATTAAATGAACATGAATTGTGTGATCACCATCATCCACCAAGAGTTAGTATGAGCTCAATGATAGTGGGGTAGTTTCTCATGAGACGCCTCTAAGAAGAATAAAATCCCTAGATAACTTGCATTGAATAAGGAGACAAGTGATGAAATAAATCATGCCAAGAAGAGGAAAGAACCAAGCATTGACTAGGAGAGAAAGAGAGTAGACACTAGACAAAGAAATGAAGAGAAGAACTTAAAGAAGATTTTAATATGTAGTGCTTGAAATTCAAGAGTTCACAAAGAAATTGACCACCAAACAAGGAAAATTTGAAGGCCAACATAGTGTTGACATCAACTTGTAACAAAATTACATACCAAGAAATTCAAATAGCAAGAAGAATTGAAATGGAAAACAATATTTTTTACAAGGAAGAGCTTTATATGGAGAAGGGATCATCTAGAGGTCATGAAAGAAGCGAAATCTATTTTTAAAGTGTCAAAGCAAGTAGATATAGAAAATGAAGAGTGGCAGAAAATTGACTACCCACTAGTGTACAATGAAATTGAGGGGAAAAGAAAATTAGATGAGTCAAAGGTGTTAGAATGGATAATTGTTGAACATAAAACCAAGGAAGTTGACATTTCGAATGAAAATCAACCAAAAATGGAAAGAATTAGAGACTATTGGTCGGAAAAGTAGATGACAAAGATAGTCAATTTTTGGTCAAAGATATGTGGGGCATGAAATTAAACTCATCCTAAATGCTAAACCAATGAAGAAAAGGCCCTATAAATTGGTGCATAAGTATAAGTAAATTGTACAAAAAAATTGAAAATATGTTGGTAGTTAGCATCATCTACCCTATAGATAAGTCAAAGTGGGCTAGCAACATGGTTATTCAATCAAAGAAGAATGACCCAAAGAAGTTAAGGATGTGTGTCAATTTTAGGGGGCTAATCAAAGTAACATTTGCATATCCCTTCCTGACCCAGTTCACAAATTAGATTATTAACAAAGTAAAATGTCATGAATGATACTCAGTCGCCAACCAATGGTTTTTTAGGATACCACCACGTACCAATCGCAAAGCAAGATTAGACGAAAAATACATTTGTGATAGAATTTGGATCATTTGGATTAAAGAATTCCTATTATCTTTTTAAGAAGAGTAATTAGAACATTCTAGGAGTATATTTATAAAAATATGGAAATGTGCTTCAATGAATCGATGATATATAGCTTAATGAAAAACGACATACATTGGATCCAACTGATGTTGGAACAATGTTGACAAATCTGGTTACCCTAAACATAAAGACATGTCTATTTTCCATTCCAACTAGTATACTTTTGGGTCATCTAGAAATACGAAATCAAGGTTGACATGGAAAAGATAAAGGTTATTCTTGACTCGAAACCCCCTATGAACCCAGAACATATACTAATATTTTTTGGTCATACTGGATATTATAAAAAAAAATATTAGACATTATTCAGATATTACATTTTCAATGGATGGGTTATTGAAAGATAACATATAAATAATTTGGAGAAAATATTGTAGTGAGTCATTTAAAACATTGAAAAGAAACTTAGTCAAAGCATTGATTTTCATATTCTCCAACTAGAAGAAGAAGTTCCATGTGCATGTAGATGCATCTAGTATAGTAGTCATGGCAATTTTGGCATAATCACGAGATTGAGTCAATCATCCCAATGCATATATTAGTTGAAAATTGAACAAGAAGAAGTTCCATGTGCATGTATATGCATCTAGTATAGTAGTCATGGAATTTTTGGCACAATCAAGAGAAGTAGTCAATCATCCCAATGCATATATTAGTTGAAAATTGAACAATGTAGAAATAAACTATTCAACCATGGAAAGAGAAGTACTTGGGTTGATATTTTCCTTGTAAAAGTTTAGGCATTATCTACTAGCCAATCCATTTATGTTTTATACAAACGACCATGCAATGAAGTACCTAGTCAACAAGATAGTTCATTAAGGAGGGATTTGCAAATGGCTCTTTTTATTTCAAGATTTTGAATCTGAAGTGATAGGTTTACCTAGAAATCCAATGTCAGACTTGACCATCTATCTCAATTCAAAAGAGGAGAAGAAACAAAAGGAAATTATGATGATCTTCCATATTCTCACTTGTTAAAAGTTGAAGTTGCACCAAGACAGCTAGCAAAAAATTTCCAGTTTTTACAAGAATAGAAAGCTCTTCATGATCTACCAAAAAAGAAAAATAAAGTGCTTGTAATGAAAGTTGCAACTTATACACTCGTAAATGGATGCCTATAAAAAATTGGGCCAGATTATGTGCCTAGAAAATGTCTCTTATATCTTAAAATAGAAATCATAATAGAGGAAGCACCCTCTGGCCCTGCAAGTGGCCACTTACATGTATATAATCAAACCAAGAAAATTTTGCAAACTATATTATGGTGGCCTACATTAAATAAGGATTTTAGATCAAAAGTTAATAATTGTGATAAATGTCAAAGGTTGGGTCAACCTAGGAGGAGAGATGAGATTCCGTTAATGTCAGTCAACCTATGAGGAGAGATGAGATTCCCTTAATGTTAGTCAACCCAAGTTGAATACACTATTACTTTTTTGGATGCTATGAAAAGAAAGGAAAAAGGATAGGAGCTAGGTACACTATTACAATAGTCGAATACCTTACCAAGTGGACAAAGGTAGAACCAGTCAATACTTGCACTAAGGAGATAGCAACAAAATTTATCTATGAGGACGTCATTACAAAGTTTGGTTGCCCACTTATAATAATAAGTGATCATGGGACCCATTTTTTGAACAACACTATAGAAGTATTGATGAAGGAATTTTTTATCAACCATTAAAAGAGTTCCCCCCATCACCCACAAGAAAATGGAGCATGAGATTTAGTTAAAAAGGACTTACCAAAATGTGTAATATCAATAGAGATTATTGGAATGAAAAGGTGCATGTTGTTTTATGGGTATATAGAACTGCATATAAAAGTTTGACTAGTCAAACATCATTTAGACTAGTGTATGGACAAGTAGTAATGATTCCACTACACTTCAAATTTGATGTTGACAGGGTAGCTAAAGTATTGAAGTTTGACTCGACCAAAGATAAAGAGAATCAACTACACCAACTTAATAAACTCAATGAATAAATAATGATATATATCCGCCATCAAGAAGTCTATAAATAGTAACAAAAAGTTTGGCATGACAAAAACCTAAGGAAGAGAGAGATATGCATTGGAGACCTTGTACTTTTGTATGAGATTGGAATCAAGGAAATCCCAAGAAATTAGAAAAATTAGAAATAGGTTGGCATGGTCCTTATGTAATAGAATTTATAAGGGAAAATGGATCCATGTAGTTGAGAACTCTCAAAGAGAAGATACTAAACAAGGTAGTCAATGGTGCTTGGTTGAAGAGGTACCATCCATAATATATATATATACAGAGAGAGAGATAGAGGAGTAGGAGTCTATATGAAAACTAGCTTGCTAGTAGGCAAATTCTTGGAAAATAAATAAATAAGTATAGTGGTGAAAACCAATGTGGCGACACTAGGCGGGATTTAGCTTGAAAATTAGGTCATCTGTTGAAAAATTAGCTTGAAAAGTTAGGGGAAATTGGGTAAATAATTGTTGAAAAATGGGGATTTAAACTAGCAAACTCCTGCCTAGTAAGAAGGAGGAAAATCAAATATCCTGACATTTGATTGGTATATAATGAAAAAGGATGGAAGTTGTAACCAAAAAACAAGTTGCATTGGTGGTATGGAGCCTTGTGCATGACCTTTGATACCTAAAAGAAATTTCTAGAGCATACGAGCCTAGTTTTCACCTCTAAACCATGGCTTGGTTCCCCCATCCCTTCTATTTCAAATTTTTAAATGGTGCCCATATCCCACTCATAGGCTAGAGATTCCCTTTAGATATCTTATCAGGTAGCAAGGGTATGCATACATGGCCCTTAAGTCTTATAAGAAAGTGTTAGGGTCTAAGTGTATGATTTTTCCCTTCAAACAATTGACCCATACCCAAGACACATTCATGTCATTCCAAACCTAAAAAAGGTTCCCACATCCCATGCATAGGCTAAATTTTTAATCTATGTGGCTTGTGTGGTAGTATGGAACCCCATGCATAATCATGAGTCCTCAAAGTTATTGTTAGGGCTTAATTCATTGGTTTTCTATGTTAGAAAAACAGGATCGTGGAGCAATAAAATAAAACAAATGTGGAAATAAAACACAAAAGATACACAGTACAATAGAGACACAAATATACGTGGTCCACCTAGTGTGGGATACGTACTCCACCAAAGAAATTTCCAGGTCCTTCCCTTTTATTATCCAACAAATGAAAAGATACAACCTACAGCACACTCATTGTAACTTCCTCTTCTTTCTCTCATAGTCTCCTCACTCAAAATACAATATTCACAGTGATACATAGCCGCAATACATTTCCCTCATAAAAGAGGGTTGCCTTGTAGGGAAAAAAAATCCTAACATAACTTCTACTGTCATATGTGCAACCTTATAATGAACAGTCCATATTTACTATGAAATTACAATATACATTTACAATGCAAATTTTCCTTTGGGGGCCTGCTTGCCCCCCCTGCACTCCCCCGCGTGGAGGGATGTACAATATTCCAGGGTGTAAATTATTCATTGGGTATAAACACGACTAAAAACAAAGACCTATAAATCAGGAACATAATCAGGTTCCACAACCAACAATATCCCACTTGGAGACCGATCTCAAAAACTCCATTGTTGTTGTATTTGTTGGACTATGATCCTTCCTAGACCTCAAAAATTTCTCATCTTCACCTTTATACTTGAAGACCAACTGAGATTGAGCAGGAACTCAGTTTCTCCCTGGTTACTACCTTTGTTAACATGTCCGCAGGATTATGGATAGTGTGTATATTTTCCAACTTCAAATTTCCATCTTCCAAGACAGATCGTATGAAATCATACCTAAGTTGTATATGCTTAGTCTTCGAATGGGAGGCTGATTTATTTTCAAGATGAATGACGCTCTCATTTTCATAGTAAAACCTGTTATTCTCCTACTTCTTTCCCAATTCCTCCATAAACCTCTGTAACCAAATCATTTCTTTACTAGCCTCTGTAGCAGCAACATACTTTTCTTCTATTGTTGAAAGTGAAACAACCTTTTGCAGTTTAAAAATCCAACTTATTGTTGTTCCACCTATAGTAAAAACATACCTTATGGTGCTCCTCCTGCTATCTTTATCACTTGCCATATATGAATCAACATATCCATGTAGAAAAATGTTTGAACCTCCAAAACATAATGCATGAGTAGAAATACCTCTCAAATACCTGAGAATCCACTTTTCTTCCTTCCAATGTTCTTTACCTGGATTATTCATATACATGCTCACAACTCCCACTGCATGTGCAATATTTGGTCTTCTACAAACCATCGCATACATCAAGCTGCCAATTGATGATGAATAAGGGACCCTAGACATGTATTATATCTCCTCTTGTGTCTTGGGACACATTTCCTTAGTTAATTTGAAATGGTTGGCCAAAGTTATACTAATTGGTTTTTCATTATGCATTCTAAACCTCTCCAACACCTTCTCTATGTGCTCACCCTGAGACAATGTTAATTTGTGATTTTTCCTATCTCTTGTTATTCTCATACCAAGGATTTTCTTTGCACCACCCAAATCCTTCATCGCAAATGAATTAGATAATTTCTTCTTGAGCACATTTGTATCCTACATATTAGACCCTACAACAAGCATGTCATATACATACAATAGCAATAAAATATAGCTTTCATTTTCTAGCCTTTTAAAATAAACACAGTCATCAGAATGACATCTACTATAGCCTTCTTCTGTCATAAACCTTTCAAACTTCAAATACCACTTCCTTAGAGCTTACTTTAGTCCATACAAGCTCTTCTTCAACCTGCATACCAAATTTTCCTTCCCTTTGACCTCATGCCCTTGTGGTTGTTGCATATAAATATCTTCCTCCAAATGCCCATGGAGAAAAGTTGTTTTTACATCTAACTGTTCAAAGTGAAAATATTCTACTGCCATAAGACTTAAAATAGTCCTAATTTAAGTCATTTTAACAACAGGAGAAAATATTTCATCAAAATTTATACCTTTATTTTGTGCAAACCCCTTTACAACAAGTCTAACCATGTACCGCTTTTTGTCTCCATCTTCTTCCTTCAACTTGTAAACCTATTTATTCTATAATTCTCTTTTTCATGAAGGCAACTGAACCAAATCCCAAGTTTGGTTATTTACCAGGGAATCCATTTCCTCTTTCATTCCTTTCTCCCACTTATTTTTAGTGTCTACTTGCAATGCCTCTTCATAACATTATGGTTCACCATAATCAGTCAACAATAAATAATACAATGAAGGAAAGTATCGTTCAGGGGGTCTACTTAACCTAGTAGATATTCTAACAACACTTGCATGAGTTTGAGGTACCTGTTGCTCCTGTTGTTGTACATTTTGATTTTCTGGTACCTTTGGAATTTATTTTTCAGTGATCTCATCAAGCACTATGAATTATGGTTTTTCTTTTTCCTGTTTCTTTCCCTGCAACTGATATTTGTAAATGACCTTCTCATTAAATATGACATCTCTACTTCTAATGATTTTGTGATTTTCACAATCCCATAAGTGATAACCAAAATCATTAACACAGTATCCAATAAAGGTACACTTCTTGGATTTTTCCTCAAGCTTTGTTTTGTTTTCTTTATCAATATGGACAAATGTTTCACAACTAAAAGTATTCAAAAAGGAATAGTTTACATTTTTACTTGTCCATGCATCCTATGGAATTCTACCATCCAAAGATCTTGAAGGTCCTCTTTTTATTAAGTAAACAACATTATAAATAGCATCTGCCCAGAACTGTAAGGGAAAACTAGCATGCAATCTCATACTCCTTGCACACTCCATGATTGTCATGTTCATCCTTTCTGACACACCATTTTCTTGTGGTGTTCCTGGAACTGTCTTCTCTCTATGAATCCCATGGTATGAACAGTAATAATCAAACTCCTTGTTGCAATATTCACCTCCATTGTCTAATCTGAGACACTTCAACCTTGTTTCTGTCTCATTCTCAACCAAAGCTTTCCATTTCTTAAAAGTATCAAAAACATCATATTTTTGTTGAATGCAATAAACCCAAGTTTTTCTAGTTGCACCATCAATGAAAGTAACATAATAATGAGAGCCATCAAGATATGATACCCGAGTTGGTCCCCATACATCTGTATGCACAAGCTCTAACCTTTCACTCTTCTTTTCTTTTCTGGCTCTGAGAAATATGGCTCTCTTATGTTCTCCATAAACAATATGCTCACAGAAATCCAAATCAATTTGTTTAAGCTCTAGAAATAAATTTCTTTTGTGAAATATCTACATTCCCGTCTCACTCATGTGTCCAAGCCTATGATGCCACGGTGTTGTATCCACTCATGTAGAAGTTAAAGATATAGAAGAGTCAGTATTACTAGTACATAAATACAATGTATCGACCTTCTCTCCTTTTGCTATCACCAATGATCCTTTGGTGACCTTCCACACTTTATTTGTAAATATGGATATACAACCTTCACTTTCCAACTGCCCTATTGAAATTATATTTTTCCTTATATATAGAACATGTCTTACCTCTTTCAACAACCATTGGTTTCCATTCCTTTTCTTTATTTTTACCTTTCCCATTCCAACAATTTTTCATGGTGCATCATCACCCAAATGAACCTGTCCAAAATCACCTTGAACATAATCTAGAATTTCCTATGGGGTGTGGCATGAAATGAAGCTCCTGAATATACTACCCAAGACTTAGAAATATTATCTACGGAAAGAATCAAAGCATATTGTAAAATATCACCGGTTACATTCGCTTCATGAGTTTTCTCCTTATGCCCATGTCTTTGTTTCTTTGGAGCTCTGCAGTCTTTCTTCAGATGTCATTTCTTTCCACAATTCCATCACTCTATCTTTCCAATTATGGATTTGGATCTGTTGTTCCTATAATTCCCACGGTTTCGTGAGCCCTTTCCTCTATCCTTTTGTCTTCCCATGTTCTCCATGTTTAACACATTACCCGATGTCTCACTTGTGTTTTTTCGTTGTATTTCCTCACTCAGGATAACACCAACAACATCATCAAATTTTAGAGTGTTTGAACCAGAGACAGAGTTACTTACAGTCATGACCAAGCCATTCCATCTTTCTGGAAATGAGCACAAGCTTAGAAGATCCCTGACATCATCATCAAAGTCTACTTTTACAGAACTTAGTTGATTAGTAACCGTATTAAATTCATTTAAATGATCTGCAACAAACCCACCTTTTGACATCTTCATATTAAATAATCTCTTCATTAGAAATACCTTATTTGACGTCGAGGGTTTTTTATACAGTTTATCCAATACGTCCCTCAACTCCTTCATTTTCTTTTCTTTTGAAATATTGAAAGCCACCGACGTTGTCAGGCTCATATGTATCGTTCCTAGTGCCTTTCTGTCAAGAACCTCCCATTCCTCATCCTTCATGGTCGTCAACTTCTTTTTTATTCCAGACAACGGTAGGAATAGATCCTTCTGATATAAATAATATTCCATTTGTGTCTTCCATAACTGGTAGATTTGGTCGTTAAATTTATCGACCTGAAACTTTCCATCTTCTTCCATTGCTCCCACTTGAACCAGGAACCCTCTTTTCTTACAAGTTACCTTTTGCTCTGATACCGGTTGTTAGAAAAACAGGATCGCAGAGCAATAAAATAAAACAAATGTGGAAATAAAACACATAAGATACGCAATACAATTAGAGACAAAGATATATGTGGTTCACCCAGTGTGGGCTACGTCCACCAGAGAAATTGTCAGGTCCTTCCCTTTTATTATCCAGCAAATGAAGGGATACAACCTACAACACACCCGTTGTAACTTCCTCTTCTTTATCTCATAGTCTCCTCACTCATAATACAATATTCACCAGGATACATAGTCACAATACATTTCCCTCATAAAAGAGGGTTTTCTTCTAGGGCAAAAAAACCATAACATAACTTCTACCATCATATCTTTGACCTTATAATGAACTGTCCATATTTACTATGAAATTACAATATACATTTACAAGTAAATTTTTCCTTTGGGGGATTCACCCCCGAACCCCGTAGGGGGGGCAATCCCCCCCTTCACTCCCCCACGTGGAGGGGTGTACAGTCTTCCAAGGTGTAAATTCTTCATGGGGCATAAACACGGTTGAAAACAAAGACCTCTGAATCAGGAAGATAATCATGCTCCACAACCAACATTCTACTCTAAATCATGTCTTAGTCTCTAAGACCCATACTTATTATGCCAAACCTAAAAATAGTTTCCATATCCTAGGTGCTAAATAAGGAACTAAAAGAGAGCAACATTAGGTGATAAACTAGGAGCTATGAAAGGTGCAACACTCAGTGCTAAAAACAATGCTAATTAGTGTCAAGTTTAGCACCGATATGGAAAGTGTTGGACACACCTACCACACTTAGAGTGGGGGTGAATGAGTGTGGGGCTCTTTTTCCCAAAAGCTTCCCTCTTTACAAAAACTCCTTAGTTAACATTCAACATTTATTCATTACCCATTGTTTTCATTTATAACCAGTTAGATGAGAACATATATCAGCAACAAATATCAGCAATATATCATCATCAAGTCATCACTACAAGGAACACAAAGAACACAAGATGTATGTACAATTTTTCTTTTTATTATGGACAAAAATCTAGGGTGTATCAGCAACAACTAAATAGAGTACAACTCTACAAGAGCACCAGCTCTATAATGCAAGACTCAGCTTACACCCTCAACACCAACTGAGATGAGGCAACAATCCTCGACAGATATCAATCTGTCAATAGGTACATGACCTGTCAGTAGTGCAACCAGCGTGTGCACACAACCTGGATCACTACAGCTCGCGTATGCACGTGGTCAGTGTATACAAAAACATGTGTATACCTTCTGAGCTGTTAGGATTTGTCCTTCAAGATCAACTTAGAATCTCTGCAATCAATATATCATTCTCTTTTGTCTCTCACTGTCAAATCTGACCACCACCCAGTCACAACACATCCAAGCTCTCCAATAGCTTGCTCATGCTCCACAAAAAATCAATATGAATGCTATCTCAATCATGTATAAACAACTAGTATACCACAGCAATCATGTCACCACTGAATCACAAGAGTATTGATCACTCCATCAACCAAATCATCCAAACTGAACCATATCATAGAATCCATACCAAGAATTCCCTAATCATTCACAACACATCAAACAATAGTATCCATCAAGACAATAATGTAACCATACCAGTGTCTCAGTGATAGATCTGAGCCCATAGAATGAAGATCTGGAACCTGCCTAATCATCCAAGAGCTTGGCACCAGCTCAAACACAAGTCTTCACCATTTTATCCATTGTACGCACCCTGTCCTCATACAGCCCGCATGTGTACGCATTATGTCCCATTACAGCCCGCATATACCTCAGAAACTAGATTTTTTGAAGCTCCAAGACTTTTGTTGTCAAAAGCTCCGACATTGCCGAAACTTTGATGCGTCCATGAGATCCTCCTCTCGCTTTATTCCTCATAATAGATCTTCAATCATGCTCAAGAGATCCATACCAAAAATGCTCTCACCAGAAGCTCTCCATTGATCCACCAAAAAGAATGATTTATAAGAGACCATAGCTATCTTATTTATACTTTCATCCTCTACGTCACTTAACCCATTTTCCTTATTTTAGGGTTAACCACTTTCCATAAATAGAAATTTCTCCAATATTTTATCATTTAAATATTCCTTCTTGATTTTGTCACTTTATTTTATCATTTAAATAATCTTTCTTGATTTTGTCATTTCTCTTTATTATTTAAATAATGATTTCTTCTTTTAGGTCACTTTGACTTCTTTGACCTTGGGGGCTTCAAGCCTTCATATGGGGGTCCTTCAATTTCGTAGAGCCATAACTCTCAAACCGTGAGGAGTTATGTGACATTCCACATACCACCGGAAATGGCATGACAAGCACTATCCATCTAGGATAGTTTCACCAACAATTTCTTTGATCTGCATCTCATTATTCCACATACAAGCATGGGTCCTCTCAACCACAACTCAACCACAAAGGATCTTCCCATGAGGGTTTTCACCATAAGGGGACCACTTTGGAGTTCATCCATTTGTGCACCTTATCAATCATGATAAGACAATAATGAGTCATCTTTTCATCAAACAAACTATGCATCATCATGTATCAATGACAACTCATTGATCCATATTTATCAATTGGTTTCCACTTTGGCATCTATCATTCTCATCAAGGAAAATACATATACATTGTTCATCAATCATCAATCATCAATCAATCAATGACATCAATCAATCAAACCATTTTCATCAATGACACATGATCCAACAATCTCCCAAGTAATCAAACCATTGGCATCATTGACAACATGATCCAACAATCTCCCCCTTTGGCATTGATAGAAATACCAACATTTATGTCAACACCAATTACCAATTATTGATGTCAACATGTAGATAAGGCATTCTCTACATCAATAGTCAATGTGACTATCTCTCCACATCAATCTCTCCCCATCAATAGACATCATTCACATCAATGTGATTATCTCTCCCCCTTTGACATCAATGGCAAAGGGCCATTCTCCTCTTTGGGTTTCTCCCCCTGCTTGAACTTTCCTTGGGGTTGCTCCCCCTGTCCGGGTGCCTTTGATCTTCCTCTGAATAATCTCTCCCCTTTTGAACAAGGGATATCACTTTGATGTAATGCTGAAAATACATCGAACATACTCCCCTTGTGACCATCGCTCCTCCTGGAATTATGCCTCTGTGCTCTTTCTTCAAATATAGGGCTCTTTTCTAGGTATGCATCTGATAAATATCTCCTCCTAGAATCATGGGAAGAAGAATGACTCCCCCTAAGGGTATGTCTCCCCCTATATTCTATGCAAGATGAACAATATGCTACCATATAATGATCCTTGGACCTGTTCATGCATCAAACTCATACCATACCAACCATTATGAAAAAGATATATCAAAAGAAATAGAGAGTCATGAGTAGAACATCAACCAAGTACATCTTGTACCACAATGTGTGCTTCATCATGCACAACACCCATGTACATCAATCATGTACATCAACAATGTGCCAAAATATATCATCTATGTAATGTATCCACCATATGCCAACACGCCAACATGTGCATTTACCAATATGCTAAACAAATACCATCTATGAGTGTATCATCATGCATAAACAAGTTATGACTCCCAAAGATGTACAACTCAGCTCATTAACTACATGTCCCAATATGTAGTCCAACCACATGCAAAATGCATGCACCATGATATCCAACAATACCATATGCTTCCAATAATACATCATAAGATATATCAATGAAACTTCAATTATGTACCAGCCATGTACCCCAACAGATCATTTTACATAATCCAATAGATGAGCATTTGATCAACATCAATCCATACTCATGGGTTAGTGACATGCACCCAAGATTTATTTTATATCATAACCTTGCGTGATCTAACTTAGAACCATGAAAACATGTAGTAAACAGTGTTAGAACCTGCAATAAACAATGTCAGACCCTACAACACAGATTTATACTATCTCATCAAGATGCAACTCATGTGCATTGCCTTTTTCCCAAGGCTTTATCACATATACGCGGCCTGTTGCACAACAGAGCACGTATGTACGCAACCTATTCAAGGTCAGCCGGCGTATGTACATGAATGTCACCACAGTCACCTGCGTATGCCTCAGTAGATGACACTTTTGAACTTCCCTGCAGTCTTCCATTATGATCTGGCTCCTATGTCTTCTTCACCCACTTATGTAGATGACCTTTCTCCTCAGAACTTGAACTCTGAGCATCCATCTTTTCAAAGATGTCTCCCTTTCTTACTTCATTCCTTCTTCTAGCCATGCTATGTGAAGTCCTCATCATGAACTTTCTTCTTGTGTTCCAGCACTCCTGGGATTTGTGGCCAAATCCACTATAGTTGTAGCATCTCATGGAGTTACATTGTACAACAATATGTCCTACTTGATTACATCTCCAACACCTTGTGGTGTTATAGAATCTTCCATTATATCTCCTTTCATAAGATCTACATTCAAAAGCTTTGTGACCATATCCATTACATGAATAACAATGAGCATGAAAAAGACTTTCATACCTTTGCTTTGGTGTCCCAAGGATAGCTTCTTGATGTCTTCCTTGCTTTGTTCTTTTGAAATTTTCTTTGCCTTGTGTGGATGGTTGCTTTGCAACATTGTCTTCCTTCTTTGATGTACTTACCTCATGCTTCTTTGAGGTGCTTGCTTCAGCATGTGTGTCTTCTCCTTTGTATCTAAGACCTGATTTATCACATGATGATCTTTGACTTTCCAAGATTCATGAACTATTCAAGAATTTGTTTGACTTTTCCACCTTCTTTCTAAGGTCAACAATTTCAGCTTCTAACTTACAACATGACTCTTCCTTTTCATTTATTTGATTCTTCAATAGTTCCTCTATTCTTTTGGCTTCTTCAATTTGGATTTTGAGATGGACAGTGGTTTCAAAACTTTTGTTAATCTCATCATCTACATTCATATCTTCTTTTCCATTCTTTAGTATTGTGATCTCTTCTTCCTTTTATTCTAATTGATTCTTATTGCTCTCTTCTTGTTCCTTGATCATTTCTTTTAACTTCAAGATGTGCCTTAGACTTCTCCTAAGAAACTTCTTAGTGTTATCCGAAAGATAGTTATAGTCTATATAATAATGACCACTTCTATATCTATATAAACTCTCTTCAATTTCCTTTTCAAGTTTTAATAGATTTTCTTCTATTCTTTTCATGGGATAATTACTATCAAACTTTACACAAACTGTTTCTACATCTTCTTCTTCACTTGTAGAGAATAATTCATCATCATCATTGCAATCAAGGGTGTTTGAGGGTTCTTTACCCTCATTTGAAATATCTTCACTCTCTTCCTTTTTGCCAATACCAACACATAATTCTTTGCCTTCATTTGAAATGTCTTCAATATCTTTCTTCATGCTATCATCACTTGATTCTTTATCTTCACTTGAAATGTTTTCAAAATTACATTTAGAAATAATACATTCAGGAGTTTTGGAGATTCTTTACCTTTAGTGATCTTGATGGAGTGATCTTCAATATCTTCCTTCTCCTTATTTCTTTGATATGTTTCCTCTAGATTTAGCCATAGATCCTTGGTGGAAGTGCATTGTCCCATGCTCTCTTTGATAGGGCTTGAGAGTCCACTAAGAATGGTCTTGAGAGCCAATGCATCATTCTTCTTTTCTTCTTTTTGAGCTACAAACTTTGACTTGTTCTTCAAAGGAACTAATTCACCAATGGCTACCTTCCAAATGGTTGCTCCCATTGTCTTCAAATCTAATCTCATCTCTATTCTCCAAGTAGAATAGTTTTCCTCATCAAGGATTGGAACTTCATCATCCATTTGTGTGTCTATGGATCTCCTTCAAGCTTGTTAAGGCTTGTAGTGAAGGTCTTCCCTAATACCAATTGTTGTACACACCTACCACACTTAGAGGGGGGATGAATGAGTGTGGGGCTCTTTTTCCCAAAAGCTTCCCTCTTTACAAAAACTCCTTAGTTAAAATTCAACATTTATTCATTACCCATTGTTTTCATTTATAACCAGTTAGATGAGAACATATATCAGCAACATATATCAGCAATATATCATCATCAAGTCATCACTACAAGGAACACAAGATGTATGTGCAATTTTTATTTTTATTATGGTCAACAATCTGGGGTTTATCAGAAACAACTGAATAGAGTACAACTCTACAAGAGCATCAGCTCTATAATGCAAGACTCAGCTTACACCCTCAGCACCAACTGAGATGAGGCAACAATCCTCAACAGATATCAATCTGTCAACATGTACATGACCTTCGGTAGTGCAGCCAGTGTGTGCACGCACCCTGGCTCAATACATCTCGTGTATGCATGTGATCAATGTATACAAAAACCTGCGTATAACTTCTAAGTTGTTAGGGTTTATCCTTCAAGATCAACTCAGAATCTCTGCAATCAATGTATCATTCTCTTATGTCTCTCACTATCCAATCTAACCACCTTCCAGTCACAACACATACAATCTCTCCAATAGTTTGCTCATGCTCCACAACAAATCAATATGAATGCTATATCAATCATGTATAAACAACTAGTATACCACAGCAATCATGTCACCACTGAATCACAAGAGTATTGATCACTCCATCAACCAAATCATCCAAACTGAACCATATCATAGAATCCATACCAAGAATTCCCTAATCATTCACAACACATCAAACAATAGTATCCATCAAGACAATAATGTAACCATACCAGTGTCTCAGTGATAGATCTGAGCCCATAGAATGAAGATCTGGAACCTGCCTAATCATCCAAGAGCTTGGCACCAGCTCAAACACAAGTCTTCACCATTTTATCCATTGTACGCACCCTGTCCTCATACAGCCCGCATGTGTACGCATTATGTCCCATTACAGCCCGCATATACCTCAGAAACTAGATTTTTTGAAGCTCCAAGACTTTTGTTGTCAAAAGCTCCGACATTGCCGAAACTTTGATGCGTCCATGAGATCCTCCTCTCGCTTTATTCCTCATAATAGATCTTCAATCATGCTCAAGAGATCCATACCAAAAATGCTCTCACCAGAAGCTCTCCATTGATCCACCAAAAAGAATGATTTATAAGAGACCATAGCTATCTTATTTATACTTTCATCCTCTACGTCACTTAACCCATTTTCCTTATTTTAGGGTTAACCACTTTCCATAAATAGAAATTTCTCCAATATTTTATCATTTAAATATTCCTTCTTGATTTTGTCACTTTATTTTATCATTTAAATAATCTTTCTTGATTTTGTCATTTCTCTTTATTATTTAAATAATGATTTCTTCTTTTAGGTCACTTTGACTTCTTTGACCTTGGGGGCTTCAAGCCTTCATATGGGGGTCCTTCAATTTCGTAGAGCCATAACTCTCAAACCGTGAGGAGTTATGTGACATTCCACATACCACCGGAAATGGCATGACAAGCACTATCCATCTAGGATAGTTTCACCAACAATTT
>ML803183.1:109183-120603 GCA_009831015.1 Picea engelmannii | reverse complement strand
AAAATGGTAGCACGAACATAAATTGGCTAATTTGTGATTACGCAACCCAAAAATTTAGTCATAACATTTGTTATAAGCTAAATACTAGCAATTTTGATGTATTTTAAGCAACGTAGCTATAATTTACTAACATAAAATACTAAGATAGAATAGGGATAAACATAAACAAGTAGTCTACAACTATGTAAATATGAATTAGTAATATTTATTACTTGTATGTAACTCAATTTTAATAGTATAGTCATTTTAGCATGTTTTATCATGTTAATTAGTAATTTTCATGTTGAATTCATTTTTGTAGTGTGCATGGATGTGTTTCCATGCTCTACAATACCACACCAAATATCATGCAGTGTACATGTTTGTACAATATAATTATTTACTACATGAATTGTAATTCCTAGCCCACATATCACCCTCAATGCTAACCATAAATAAAAACATTATTTCTTGAATATTCAATCCAACCTCTAGCACCACTTGGAATTGGTTAAGTTATAATTTCATAATCAACATCATACCTACACCTAGTTTCAATATCATGGTATTTTCAAATTTTCAAGGTTGTTTCTATTAATTGTTATAATTCCATCTCTCAATCACATGAATATACAATAATAATAATAATCTAATTTTAATTAGGTCACAACCTAGAAAGACACCAAATTATTGTATGATTCCCCCTTGTTTGTGGGAAAATGATTCCTTTGTGCATCCCACAAACAAGAGACTATCACCAAACAAAGGGGTCTCCTGCATCAAATTTGAGGTACGAAAACCCCTTGTTTGGTAAGACCCCCTTGTTTGTGAGAAACAAGAAGGGATATTTGTACCATAAACGAGGGGGTAAAAATTGATGTATGAGACCCCTTGTTTGGTGAGACCTCTTTTTTAATGTTCCCATCCACCCAAGATGGGCCACACCACATAAAACTCTCCCAATTACAGCTATGATACCACTTTGTAGCATCCCCAGATTCCTCTTGGGAAATGCCACATCAAAATTATAAATTCTGATACCAATTCAATTACTGACATGCTTTGTAATGTCCCCATTACTAGAAACTCAACAAATATCCGTTGATACCATTTAATTAAATATAATTTCTCTGCATATGACCAGAGTTAAGAAACAAACCATAATGATTCATAAATAATGATTATGACAAAGATTACATACTAGAAAATAGATAATTACACACAGTAACTAAAATAACACATAAGAGACACTTATATTTTATGAATTAAACACCAACTGCATGCATACCTTCCACGTTCCTCCCAGCCATAGACCACACTGCTCATAATATCAGTAGTGGGTCACCCCCAAACTGGGGCTAAACTCTACCCGGGAAAAGGAATTCCTAATCCAGTCTAAGGTTTGTCAATCAACAATAATTCTCAAATTCAAGTGCCAACTCTAGCAGCCACCCTACAGTCCCTCATCCCCCACATGCATGTCCCACCCCAGGAAGTGTTCCCCTTCTCTTCTCAACATTCCTTCGACTACCCCACTTCCCTTCTAGGGCTTCAGCAATAGGATAGACAAGAAGTATCAGATCCCTGTAGTTGCATCTTGGCACCTTGGGAATTAATTCCTAGTAGTTCTCTCACCTGGAGAGAATGTTCACATACCTAACAACCCTCTTCCTCCACCATGGGCCTGACAACCCACCTCTTCAAGTCACCGTCTAGAAACAACTCCCACGTACATGTATGTTTGCTGAGTCCACTTCCCTGGTACGTATGATGAAGGAATGAATGAATCAATGATGGGGAAATGTAATAAATCCCCCATATATATATGCATGTTCCCTTTATGACACATGGAACTCAAGGAACCCCTTGTCCCCACTTTAGCAACTTAGGGTATATTCATATCCATAAATTTAGCTTTAAAGAATATTAGTATAATATTCCATTGGGATTAAGCCCCCTTAGCTTAGCCCTTTCCTAGACTCTTAGTGCCCCCTTAGCTTAGCCCTTTCCTAGACTCTTAGTATTACCTTCCCCTCCCCTTTATTTATGCACTATCCTTGGTGCATTATAGACATGTACATTCAAAATTCTTCAAAAAGCTCCATGCATTTTCTATTGAAGTTTGTTATCCTTCTGGTGTTCTTATTTTCAAGCACTAGATTCATGTCTTCATAATTCAGTTGAAAGTTCATTGCTCTATTCCACAAAGTTTCCTCGAGCAAGAAATCATCCCACTATAGCATTCTTGAGCTACATCTTCCTTGTTTCACTCACCCTTCTAGGCTCAGACATTGTTTAATTGTTGCACAGTCCTTCAACGATCCATCTTGCCAAGGATTTATCACACAAGGAAAGTGATAGCTCATTACCATAACCCACCAAGGTTCCACATGTATAGGGATCCAATGTCTCCATCAGTATTTTTTCTTCCTTGGCATGCTAGCTTCAATAAATATTATCTCATTTCTATCAACACATATAGTCATTATGAGATAATATTATAAAAATTTCATTTAGAAATCCAAATTTGTTTCATAAATAAATTCAACTTGTTCCCAAAATATGAAAATCTATCCCATAATTTTATTGGTTGTTGCAACAACATGCATCAGTCTTTATTATGGCCTTCTGTAGCACCATATTGCAAACTACTTTTCCTACAATGTTGTCATCTTACATTCAGCCAATAGATTATTAGTGCATTTTGCATAATATACCATATACTTGTATTGTAACACTTTCAAAGTTTACAAAGTGCTATTATAATTGTTTATATTTAACAATTCAATCACAACTAACAATCTATTTATTAACTAGAATGAAATTATCATTCTCTTCATATATATTATCAGCATCCAAGGTTTTACTTAGTTCCTCTGACAGAGCTTTCTTGTGACTACTTTAACTTTCAACTCCCTTGTTGCATTATATAACATCTCATTAAATGTTCTCGACCTCGTGAGTTAGTAATAACTACATCATTTATGTTGTTGTAATAATCATTTCCCATTAATATCATATATACTTGC
Source organism: Picea engelmannii (assembly GCA_009831015.1). Taxonomy (NCBI): domain Eukaryota; kingdom Viridiplantae; phylum Streptophyta; class Pinopsida; order Pinales; family Pinaceae; genus Picea; species Picea engelmannii. The sequence continues at coordinate 117,595 of ML803183.1, read as the reverse complement.
ATTCAAAAAGATGCATTTCACAAATGCATTCAAGCATAACAATTTTATCAAGCATAAGTATAACTCTACCACTTACACATTATGCATGAATGCAACTTTTCATGCATATCTATTCAATGCACCTTTGCATTGACTTTATAATTCCATTTATATAAGTCGTGTATCCCACCATGGTAAATTGGAAAGTCTGGCCAATGCCTTTCCACATTTTCCATACACTTTCTATTACCTGCTCGACTATTTGGATGCCTTCCTTTCTAACCTGAACACTACACCAAGAATATAATTATGTGGTTTTTATTAGTGTTAGAACAAAGGTTGCAATCCAAACATAATTTAGAAATAGAAATTTCATTGGATATTTGTGTGGTACATATCATATCCATATCCAACCATGTCATGGCCTCATACATGACTAGCTTTACTCGCATCCATTCCTCTAATAGGGTCATACCCTTTATTGCTTTGGTTATTAGCTCATAACAAACAAATCCACAATACACTATTACATCACATGTACACATTCAAAATCCCCGCGGCTTTTATAATTATTACAAACCTCCAACCTTTACCATACCTAGTGGTATTTTATTTCCATTAATGCATTCAAATTATGCAATAATGTAATTTTATATAATAAACTCTGGATGAGGGAATTCTTACCTAAATTCCCTTAAGAATTTATGCAGAATAAATTCATAAAATGCATACCTACATAACTACCATTAAATAAATTTAATGCTACCTGGCTAGATGTTATTAGTAGGAGCTCCCTTCATATGGATGTCTTCCATATGTAGCAACCTTATCAAAATCACTTGCAGCCATGCAATAATAATTTCTTTCCTGGCACAAAAATTGTCATTATCAACTTTCATAATCATATATATAACAAATCTACATTCATTACAATATATCTATATGCACTAATATTGTTTCGCTAGCATGCTCATAAATGCATATGTATTCCATTTTTTGTACTATGTATGGTTATTGAACAAGCCATAACATAATTGTTGCTACAGTAATTGCAACAACCTCTTTCTTCATGTACCACTTTTCCTTGGTGTTCGTGGCTATCTCAAGTATTATTGACTTCTTGTATCCCTTTGTACTTTTGTTGAAATCATTGCACATGTGTGGTTCTGTATTGAGTACTTTTCCAGCTAAATCACTCTTGGTTACTTTTTGCATTTCCATCCAAATACTATGATGATATTAAATTTCAGCATTCCTTAATGTCTGGATCAAACTGATTCATCCTTTTCTTGAATGAACACTTCATCACTTGTAGTTTCTAGAACCATTATTTTCTCCTTTGTTGGTGTATACAGTTTCAACTTGACTAGCACAATCAATTTCCAGCATACCATAACGTTACACAAATGTCTCTTTTTCAACTTCATGGATATTAACTAGAAGTAGTTAGCATTTCCTTTACTTTCCATCATAAATTCTAGTGATACTTCTAATCTCCTGGAATATCACCAACAACTCTTTTCCACTTGAGATGGGTTTCTTTCCGACATTGTATCTTCTGCATACCAAGTCCACATAAGATCATTTTTTTTCTTATGTTTCCTTATTGACTCCCCTTCATATAATCATCCCCATCCTTAAGCTCTTCTTGAATTTATATATCCATATCACTTTGGAAATAACTTCAACACTTTTGAGTTGCACCCAACATTCTCCATAGCATCAACAATCCTCTTCATGTTTTTCACAGTTCTTGAGTGTTGCAATAGACTCAAATAACTTGGAATTCACTTAGTGTACCTTTCCATCATCTTCAGCGAATCCTGAACATATCCAATCTTGGAATGCACTTAGACTTGTGTAATTCTTGTTTCTAGGAGTATGGTTGCTTCATCCACTAATGGTATACTCTTACCCCCAGATTCCACTAAGCATTCTAATTAACATGAGTGGATTTTTGTATTGGATCCCCAAGCCTTCATAGTTGCACCTAGAATCATACCTTAATATTATTCAGTCTTGGGCTTTGATCAGCTTGTGAGGCATCATTTTCATGACACTCTTTCCTTGAGTACCTATGTTCATCTTTAACCAAATTTCAACCTTATCACCTGTTATGAAAACCATCTCTCCACACTTCCATGGTCTCAGCTTCATGCATACCCATTACTCTTGGTTGTTATGATATTTAGACACTTAGGAGTTAGTTAAGATCTACTTGGTCTATTGTGTCATTAGGTAAAAGTGTGTTTTCTAGTGTGTTTCTTAGAATGCATTAGTATGCATTTGTAGTTAGGAAATCTGACGGTCACGATATGTTCCCGACATAGAGTGATCTGACGATTCATACTCTCCTCGATCTTAATGGTCATTGATATGTGGCTTAACACCCGATTGGTCCATGATCTCTATTTAAAGAGCATGGAGGGTCATTTTTCGATGATCGATTGTGAGAAAATCTCTTGTAAAATCTCTCTGTAATCTTTTTCTTTGCATTAATAAAATGCTCCAAGTGGTCGCATTGGCTGGGGTCGTGGATGTTTCCCCGTAGGGGTTTTACCACGTGAAAACATCAGTGTGTTGATATTTGATCTGGTTACGTGAGTGTTTATTGAATTTGTTCTTCCTCTGTTGGAATACCTGTGTTTTCGAACATGGTATCAGAGTCTGTTTGAAGACCCGCTCCTGTTGTAGATTGAGATCGTGAAGCCGAGTTTCCTCATCTCCATTTTCTATCATTTATGTGCATTTATAGGCTAATAGGACTGTCTCATTGCGCCTGGAGCACTTGTTTCATTCAATAACACTTTTCATTTCACTTGAAAAGGTTTTTGTTTGCCCAAGATATGGCCATTATAGTCAGATTTGGAGGTATAAAGTTTGAATACGCATTTTTAAATTTTTTTGCAGAGAAGTATTTTGGTTTTATTTCAGTTTTGTATTTTTTATTTCTGGTTTGTTACTCTTTTAGATATGTGTATGTTCTTTGGCCCGCTCCCTATGCGATCTCAGCAAATCAGAAACAAATAGAAAAAGGTGCATCTTCCGGGAAAGCTAACCGAGATCTAATCCTTGTTGTCATCGAGAAGCGAAATTTTTTCTTGTGTGAAAAGAGTTTTTTTTAGCACGCTCTCCAAGGTTGTCTTCCACAACAACAACAATCCTCCTTCTGAACATTACAATATTTTTTGATAGACCATTGGTTAAAAGTTGCCTTATTAATTAAGAGGTCTTGAGTTCAAGTCTCTCTTTTGTTACTTTTTTTGAAAAAATTCATGATAAAATTGTAAAGTGTATTTCACTTCAAGTATAAAAGTGAATCACTATAAGTAGCTTTAATATTTTATTTTAGAGTTATTTATTTTGCATGCATATTTTCTTTGTAAAAGTGAGCCACACTTCTCTTTATAAAAGTGGGTCACTTCATAAAGCAACTTACACTACCACGTGGTCCTTTGGTTACCGTTTATGCCTTTTTTTTAAAAGGGCATAACTCTCACATCCGAAGTTCGTTTTCAGTGTCGTTTTTTTTTAAACCACATAACTTTTAAAGCTCTTTCCATTCAGATCATCAGTTTCATTTTTTAAATCAATATTATCTACATATTTAAAATGTCTTCTACAAGTAATCTCTTACTTACCAGCGCCAACTACTTCCAATGGAAATCTCATATGGAGGATTTATTAAGAAGTAAAAGCTTGTACCGGATTACCTTGGGAAAGGAAACAGCACCCACTGATGTTGATAAGAAATCCAAATGGGATAATACGAATGATGAAGCACGTGGATTAATCAGAATGTTCATCTCTCCTGATTTAAGGTTCCACCTTCAATCAATTGATAAACCCAAAGAAGCTTGGGAAAAGATTGAATCTGTGTTTGGTAAACACAATATTATTCGAGCACAACAGTTAGAAAATCAAGTACTAACTTTGATTCCAAGTGATTTTTCTTGCATTGAAGACTATCAATCTAAGTTTAAAACACTCAAAACTTTATGTGAATAATGTAAGATAAAGATAGGCAAAGATCGTTGCATCTATCTTATTCTTTCTAAGCTAGGTAGTGCATATTCTGTGTTTGTATCTACCTTTTATGCCATACAAGAGGTTGTAGGGGCAGCTTATCAAAAACCCACTCTTGAGAACTTTTGTGATTCTTTGATTAGAGAGAAAGATAAGCTAGTACAACTTGGAGTGATCAGCACTATAGGTACCTCCAACAAAGCCTTAGTTTTCCATCAAAAAGATAAACCCAAGAATCCCAAGAAGCAACATCCTCGCCACAACAACAAGCAATATAAGGGTCCCAAACCCACTCAGACAGCTTTTGCTCCTAATGGAGACAAAGGAGAAAAATCTAAAAATCGGAATACTAACAGACATTGCAACTTTTGTGATAAACATGGTCATGATGAGTCCAAATGTTTCAAGAAGATGGTAGCTTTAAAAGCAGGGATGAAGAAGCACAACATCAGTATTGATTCTACTTCTTCTTCTTCTCATGGACATGCACTTTCTACTTCTAGTTTCTCCTTCAATACACCTTCTACTTCTACTTCTGATAAGTGGCTTATTGATTCTGGAGCATCTTATCATATGGCTAAGGATAGAGACATATTTTCTACTCTAAATGAATGCAACACCAAGAAAATGTTTGTTGGTGATGATAGATCTCTTAGTGTTGAAGGATATGGAACAGTACAAGTAGAAAATCGCCATTTCAATGATGTATTATGTGTTCCAAGTCTTTCTTGTAACCTTCTATCAGTATATCAAATCACTCATTCAAGTGAAGGTAAAACCGTAGAGTTTTCACCTCACCAAGTTGTAATCAAGGATCTAAAAGATCCTAATCATGTTCTTGCAACTGGAATTGTTGATGATATTACCAGGTTGTATAAGTTTGACAACTTTGGGTCATCATCTTTTTCATCAGTTTTTATTGCTCATAACGATGGATTGAGAAAACTTTGGCATGAGGGGTTTGGTCATCTAAAATATCGCTCATTGCAGTAACTATGTAATCAACAAATGGTGACTATGTTGGCATGTTTACAAGAAGAGAGTGCTTGTCATTGATGGAAAGAACAACAGCAACGATGGCATGTCTACAGGCAAGAACAGCAGCAACGATAGCATGCTTACAGTTATTGATGGAAAGAACAACAACGATGAAGGTATGGTTACAGGAAAGAATAGTAGCGACGTTGGCAGGTTTACAGTTGGGAGACAACAATGGAAAACAGGCAGGCAAGGAAGATCAGCAGCGATGATGGCATGGAAAGATCAAAAGCATAAAAATGAAGAGCAACAGTGATCGTTGGATCCCATTCAGAATTCCCGATGACTATCAGATCTGAATCCAGACAGGAGGAGCGCAAATATGGAGGACAAATCTCAGGCGTTAGATCCGAGCGCAGGGTCCGACCATCGTTGGATCCAGGAGAACCTGCACGTTCTTTAAAGTGCTAGGAGAAGCGGTCTTACAAAATCCTGAAAGTAGAAGGACCGTCCATATTTGGACAGGACACGTGGTCACAGATCAACATTTCGCTGACTGGAAAGTCAAAGGAAGGAGGTGCTCTAACCTCTCGAAATCGTGAAATGTGAAACCACGATTTAATCTGAGTCGTTGATCAAAGGGAGATCGTGGACCATTGATCTGACTCCATTTTGGAGTTTCGGATACCAGGAGTTGGAGGTGTCAAGGACACTCATGACAAGAATGATGAAATCATGAAATGTGAAATGTCGAAATACCTTCAGATCATTTCGGGGTTCGTGACTTGGAGTGTCGAAACACTTCATCACATAAATGTCAAAACGTCGAAATGCAAAACGTCAAAATACCTTCAGATCATTTCGGCGTTCGTGACTTGGAGTGTCGAAACACTTCATCACAGAAATGTCGAAACGTCGAAATGCGAAACACCGAAATACCTTCAGATCATTTCGGGGTTCGTGACTTGGAGTGTCAAAACACTTCATCACAAAAATGCCGAAACGTCAAAATGTGAAACGTTGAAATACCTTCAGATCATTTCGGGGTTCATGACTTGGAGTGTCGAAACACTTCATCACAAAACTTTTGAAGCATCGAAATGCGTTTTCGAATAAGGCAGTGGTCACAACCAGTGGTCACATCTGCGGAATATGGAGGAAGGAGCTAGTGCAACCAAGCTCCATTTCGGTGATAGCGACTTGGAGTGTCGAGACCCTTCATCATAAGAATTCTAAAATGTGAAATTGCGAAAGCGCTTTATGGATAAGCACTTGGTCATTGTCAGTGGTCACATCGTCGAAGAGCTGTAGAGAAGAGCTCGAAGAGACAAGCTCCATTTCAGAGTTAGGGACATGGAGAGTCAAGACGACTCTTCACGGAATCCCCGAAATGCGAAATGTGAAATGCGTGTTCAGAATTGGCCCCTAGTCATAACCTATGGTCACATTGACGAAGGCTCAAGGGAGAAGCTAGCATGAAGCTAATCTCCATTTCGGAGATCGCGACTTGGAGAGTCGAGATGCCTCACAACAGGAATTTTCGAAATGCGAATCGCGAAAGCGCCTTCTGAACAGGCGTGTGGTCACCACCTGAGGCCACATGTGAAAGGAAAGGTGAAAGGTGCCAAAGGCATAAGGCTCAAGAGGTTCATAGTGTAACTACCAGAAACCACTGATTGTTTCTGCACAGAAAAATCAAAGAGGCCTCAGTGTGATTGCCAAAGGAACTGAAGAGTCTCAAGGCATCTGCCAGTGGAATGAAGACTCTTCATAGAGGCGATTGACAGATGGAAGAGCATTGAATCCTGTAACTGCAACTGAGAGGATGAGCTCGACTATGATAGAGAAGATGAAGAGTCTCAACTACTAGACAGGCTAAGGAATCTCATCATAACACCCAGTGATGATGAATGGATGGGTATAACCGCCAGAAAAGCTGAGGAATTTCCATGATGATCAGAAAGAGTACTCGACACGAGGAGAACATGCAGAACAGAGAGAGTGTGTTGATGCTCAAGGGAGTGAAGCGGTGGCAAGGTGGAGTGGCAGTGAATATCCCGATGTGGAGAACAATGGCACGGGGAAGAGCATGCAGAAGCATTGTGCATATAGTATGCACAAGGTGCACAGAGACTAGGGGAATGCAGAAAAAAGAAGAGATGAGGGCAGTTGTTGAGAGTGATTCAGGCGTGTAGAAGGAGGCAGTGTGCAGTAGCTGAAATACACAGAAGAGGAATGGTGCATCGAATGGACATGGCGCGCGGAGCATAAAAGGCAAAAGAACAGAAAGCACAAGGCATGTGTGCAGGAAGACAGTGAGGCAGATAGAGCAGGGCAGTGTAGTAGAACAGTGATGAGACTAGTTAGCCATTGATGAACATTATATCATTGTAATAAGTTTCAGTAGCAAAGATTGATATTTCATGGTGGTTGGGAGGTGCTATGGAGGATTGTTGTCCTCAGAGGTTCAAGTGGGTGCTTGAACACAGGGAGTTGTAGCTTTCACCTGGTTGCATCCAGAGAAACCAGGGTGGCAGGGTGGTGCAAAGGAGAACATTGGTTCTCTGATATACAGGTCGGTGCCTGTGTAACTGGAATTTGGTGCTTCCATCCAGTTGGTTTTGGAACTCTTAGGAAATTGGTGCTTACATCTAGTTGGTTCTGGAACTCTTAGGGAGGTGGTGCTTCCTTCTAGTGGGTGCTAGAGAAACCAGGGAGTCGGTGCTTCCTTCTAGTGGGTGCTAGAGAATCCAGAGAGCTGGTGCTCTCAGCAAGTAGCAACTTTCAAAATAGAGGTTGTAGCCTCATTATGAGTTGGTGCTCATAAGTATGATAATGTACAGAATGTAAATATTACTTATCATATAAAGAAGAAGAGGTTTTTACCCTTTATGGGTTTCCTCGGGAAATATATGTCTCTGTGTATCTCATATGTGTGAATGATGTTGAATGTTCTATTGCTTACTTCCCTNGATTCACCCCCCCCCCCTAGTTGTCCAACAATTGGTATCAGAGCCAGGTTATTTTATATAAGGGTAGATCCTAGAGCTTAAACATGTCAATCCATGAAGGAAATTCAACCAATAAGGCCCCTTTGTTCAATGGAACAAACTTTGTCTTCTGGAAAGTTAGAATGAGAACCTACATAATGGCTTTAGGTGCAGATGTCTGGGATGTCATAGATACTGGTTATGCAAAGCCAGTTGTACTAGCTAATAAGGATGACAAGCTAGAATTCAGCTTCAATGATAAGGCTATGAATGCTATCTTGAGTGGGCGTGCAGAAGCAGAATTTGTAAAAGTTATGCATTTAGAAACTGCCAAAGAAATGTGGGACAAACTCATTAGAAGTTATGAAGGTAATGAGAAGGTAAAAGATGCCAAGCTTCAAACCTACAGAGTACATTTTGAAAATCTATAGATGAAAGA
>ML803183.1:39800-64937 GCA_009831015.1 Picea engelmannii | reverse complement strand
AGAGTCCAAGTAGGATTTTCTGGAGGCTTATTTGGTGTAGAAGTTCCCTTTTTTGGTGGCATGTTGGCCAAGTATCACTTTTGAACCTTGATTTTGAGGTGGTTCTGCTAGACAATATTTCTTCTATTGTATCTCCAAAGTTTCGACCCTTCTGGGTATGAAACTTTATTTTATGTAGTTCTCTGATATTTCTTCTCTGTAATGCCACATGTCTGATCAAAATTAGATGTGCCAAGTGGAATTTACGGTAACTTCCCCACAACTTGCCGATTTTTGTCCTTTCCAGGGGATCTCACTTGTATAGCGTGCCCCACACAAAATAATTGATATAAAATTCTGAAACTCACACCAGAAATACTACAGACTGTCCATGATCCAATGAAACTAGTCTGATTCAATTTGGATACTCTAGGAAGAAGTTATAATTGTTTTACCTGGAACACCTTCTTGAGACTAGTCAATAGGACTAGTCAGATACCCTATCTTACACAGGGTGTATCAACAAATTTAAGATGACCCAGAAGATTAACTTTTTACCACAGATACCTTACTAATTTCTGTAAATAGTCTTCTGAGTTCAGGGTCTGAAACGTTACAAAAACGTTTTTATAGCGAAAATTATGCAAAGACGTAGTTCAGGATGATTCCATAACCCTATCTTGTACATGTTGTATCTCAGAAATTATAAGGCATCAGAAGCTAAATTTTGAACCCAACATACCTTGATCCATCTACTAAATATCCTCCAAGTCGTTCCTTCTGAAACATTGTAGAAAAAAAGTTATAGCAAAAATTCCAAGGTGTCTCAGATGTAGCAGCGAAACCCCAAGACCTTGAGCTCTGATACCATATGTTGATAACCAAATATAAATATAGCATAGAAAAACCTTCGTTAAAGTACTCAACGCCTTGAAAAAGAGATAATTTCAGATAATAAGCCTCTTCGAGGGGGCAACCTCCTTTTACCCCACTTAAATGTTCAAGTACAAGATGATTCAAAACGAAAATGTCTCCTTGGTATATATAGGAGACTAGGAGGTATAATTACAAATAATGTCCTAAAGCCGACATAAATAAAATAACATTACTAATATAATATGCCCCAATTAAGGGGTAATGAGCCAATATTAGGGCTTAACATGTCCTCCCTTCCTTGCCATGTGTCATCTCTAGCAATTACCTGTTTAATCCATGTGGCAGGAGATCTCGTAGTCCGGAGACTCGGGCTCCAAAGGAAGTTGGATGAGACTCATTAAAGTGTGAAGGCTCCCAAAATTGTGAACATCGAAGTCCATCTCAGTCATCCATCATTAAGGAAATGTGTCACCAGATCTTATAATCCGAAGACTAGACACTCCGAAGGATTTGGGGCTGTGACACTTCCAAAACTCCCGAACGCCAAATTCATGAAGTGATGTGAGTTGTGGATCTGAGGACCCTTCAGGATCCTCCCTGAACGTTAGATATAGATTGTGGTAATCCCAGCACTGACCGACTCCGGGAACAAAGGGGAGTTTGCATAGTGAAACTCTCGAACGTTAAACCTCTGAAGTAACAGGAGTCGTAGATCGAGGGGTCTATGTGGACATATCTTGACTGTGAGATCGGAGGAACGTTAGAAGGTTGTGTTAGGGGTCGACATGGCTTGCTGATGTCGCCCAAGGTGACATGGACCCACGATTGAGGTGCCACGTGTCACTTGGATACGGATGTTTTGTAGACCCCTGGGTTCATTAGAACGTGACATGTGTCACCCCCTGACAAGGGCACGTGTCACCCCTGGCCCTCACCACGTGTCAGTCCCTGGTACATGTCCCCCTGGCCACATGAATGGTGAAGTACCGGGACTTCAGGAGTTTGGAACTCCGCAACTCCGGAGGATTTGGAATAGTGTGGTGAAGAAAGGCCTGAAGGTCGAAGCCACATGGCAATCCCACGGGACTTCAAAATAAAATTACTCTGGGCGATTTGGGTTGTTAAACTATGCACACCCAAAATCATTGAATGTCGAATTTTACCTTAGACATGTGTGTTCCCAAGGATAGGGATCCATCGTCGATTAATGGTCGATGGATCTCTGCCATAGACCTAGGAGCATGGGGAGCTTCGAGATATCGGATAATTTGAGGTGATATGAATGAGTCGGATCCACGTAGGTGCCACGTGGTCCATGATTATTAACCCCCGAAGAACTTTGGAAGGAAAGATCTCCCAATCCTGAGATCAGATTCGAACATGGCGACAGTCGTTAGAAAGATCGTGGCGATCATAATTCGATGGAGTAGTGGAACTAAGATTTGAGATGGATAAGGAAAATGAAATTTTGATGCCCCATTCCTTAAAAATATTTTTAAGGGGTTGGGTGTGTTACAAATTAGTATCATAGCATGGAAACAACACCTATCCTTATTGGGCACATGCACGAGTCACATAAAAATATTATTAGAAAAATTTTAAGGGAGAGGGAGTACTACCCTACCCTATCTAGCATAGCATGATTCATACAGGGGCCTATATAAGTCGGAGAACAGCCGAAAGGCTAGGCTAACATAAGCCTGCTAAGAGTACCATTGTCGTATGGAAGTTATCTATGCAAGTTCATTGAAGAATGTAGATTAAAATTCAGTTGGGATTTTACCCAATGAGATTGAATCATGCTAGTCTATGGCAAAGGAAGTCTATCATTTCTTTGAGAAAGGATAGTTGACCCTACAAAAGTGGGATTATGTTGATGGGCACTAATAGCAAGACTTGAATTTGAATGGATTGAAAGGATCCCTAGCAGTAATAAGCATTGATTTAATGAAGGATTAAACCTTGTATATGTGTATAATCCCTCATGATCAGAGGAATGGTCTGGTGACCATTCTTTGAAAAGAGAGAGCATGTGTAGCTCTTGGGTTTCGAAGGGAACTGAGAATCAAATTTTTTTTATGGGTACATGAATTGTGGGGTAGGGTTTTTCTAATCAAGTTGATAAACAAAGCTGTAGAAATATAGAGTGATTGAGTGAGAAATAACAGCAGCCTCCCTTGCTTGGTGGATAGGAAACTAGTCTGCCAGAATTCTTGTGGCATGAGGAGAGTGACCTCAGTCCCTGACTATTGCTGAACAGAAGGAGGAATTCAAGGTGTAATGGTTAAGACTGATTTTGCCTTAAGATACTCTAGACTTCTGAACTAGAATACTTAGTAAGTAACATAATTCGAAATTGTATTTGGGCTTTAAGGGAATAGTCCAAATGTTATTAGACATTAAAATTTATTATAAATAAGGTAAAATGGTTGATTAAATTTTGATCTTGAATGTGGTAAAGGAAGTGTTGGGTCACTTCTAGAAGCCCAATGGGTCAGGTTGACATCCAGAGGTGGGTGATAACCATATGGAAATAGCTTGGTATATTCAAATAGCTATAAGAGGTAGTTTAGGGAAAGATTCCCTTGTAGAAATATGTTGACCAAGAATGTTTTGAGGCGTGAAAGAGAAGCTTGATAAGTTGTCTTGTTTCCTTGGGGAACTTTTGGAATTGCCCAAATAATATTTATGGGTTGTTGAGTCATCTTATAACACGAGAGGCAAGAATAATTTTGTGTTGGTTGTTGTCATACGGAAAGAGGGAAATAGTTATGATTATGTTTGTTAGACTGGCCATATGGATAGCATGTGAATGACTGCAAGCTCCCAAACGAAAGGGAAGCGCAATGTTGAGTATTTCTATGGAACTTGTCTTGAGAATGGCAGTAACATCCTTGGGAGAAGGATTTGGAAGTATGATATGTCCATGTGCATGTATGATATGGAAAGGGTGCAAACAATGAGCTTTCATTATGTATGTTTGAGATAGGTGTGTATAGGCTTGAGTGCATGGATTTAATGCATTGTGGAGCTTCTTGATATGAAGCCTGATATTAATACCAACTAGGTATGAATGATATTAAATTTGCAAGTGATGCACATTTATGATGTAAGAATATATGTATACTAAAGGCACAATATGGTTTCCTTGATGAGTGATATGTAAGGCAAGAACTACACTTGCCAAGATTGAATGAATACCATGGATGCATAGTTGACTCTATTCTGAGGAGTCATGAAAGATTGGTTTTGAATGATAGCTTGAGGGGAATGTGTTCCATTCCCTCAGGAAAGGCTAGTATAAATAGATGAAAGAATAAATGAGCAAGGATGCTATGTTGTCATGAAAAAAGGCAACATGATTAATCCTTTGAGGACTGGATGAGAACAATTGTGAACAATCATAAGTTAAATGATTTATGATTATGCATATGGTTAAGTGCATCATGGATGTAAGTTAGCAAAACAAGGAATATGTGTGGACAAATAATCTGGATGAATAACAAAGATGCATGTTTATATTCCTTATGGAATATTTGCTAAACAGTGGAATCTAACTCAAGGTCGAGGCCATCACAGATAGAGAAGGATATGCAATAAGGAAGTTGCATGCTAAAGGAGTTCCATGTGGAAGAACTGTGTGAAGATTCTGTCAGAAGAATAGAGTCACCACCTTACTGACTGTTGAGAATTGAGCAGTGGGATACAAGCCTATTTATATAAGAATCTTGGATTACATTCTAAAACAAAATATATGAGTGGAAAACTAACCCACGAGTATAGACCATTATGATAACTGAATGGTAATGTGCAGTGTGCACAGGGTCATGGCTCATTATGAAAAAAATGTTTGCTATTAAAGCATGCTGATGTATCCTAAGATTTAGGATGAGCCTAACCAAGGTTGTCCAAGGAAAAGGGCAGGAATATGCCAACATTGAGTAATTGCAAAAGCAAAGAAAAGGAAAAAGGAGGAACACTTTTTCCACCCTAAGAACTTTGAACTGCTTACATAGTTGTAGGTCTTCAATGAGTAGTTATGAAGAACAAGTACAGCTGCATAAAGGAGAATAAGTAAGTAAGTAAGTAAGTAAGTTTGAATTAATAGTCTTGGTTGAAGCCATATTAAACAAAGGCAGTGAAGCCTTGGAAAATAACCTAGTTGGGTTGAAGGTCCCAGGCTCTGTAGATGGAGTGGGGAAAAGGGAAGATCCTTAACTCCTTTCTTGTCATATATTATGTTTTTCTCTGGGACAAGAAAGTTGGTATGTTGATGAAAGTAAATGTTTTGACACCATAATGATGGCGGTTGTATGACTGAGGAAATAGTTGAGAATTGTTGTGTTGCACTCATGAAAACATTAAGAATAATGTAATGAAGTGCATAAAGATACGCTAGGACATATCTAAAAAGGTTTTATTGACTAAAATGCTATGATACATGCATTTTTATTTTACCTAACAACTAATATATATATTTATTATGGATGACATGTGTAGAAAGGAATTGGAGTTGTTGAGAAAGACAGTTGCCAATGATGGACAACCTCAAGCAAAGGATAACTGTGAGGAGGTCACTGTTAAAAAATTGTTGAATGGGACTTTAAAAAGTCCCCAAAAAGCACCATTGATGAGGTAATATTTGAGAGGGTGCTAGCAACTAAAGTAGGTAAAATAATTTTCATACCTATGTGGAATGAGGTACGAAGAGAATTGGTAGGAATCCCTTCTAAAAATATTTCATTAGCCTGATGATATGCAAATAATTTTGAGTGGTTGTTGTATGCCATTGCTACCCAAGCAGGGTAAGATTCAGGAAGGAAGAATTTGAAAAATAGAGAGAGGAATTCTATGCCAGTCAAGGATGAGTTATAATCCTTGCAAGAAAATGCATGAGTAAAGAGTAACATGGGTACACTGACCAATATAGGGAGATTGGGTAATAAAGGTGCTCATAGTTAGCACATTGCATGGAATTGCTTCGAGGAAATGCAGGTTTTCATAAAGGGAAGACAACATATTTTCCATTGAGTAAGGAGGGCCTTCCAATATTTTACTTTCATTGTATAGGTGTTAAAGAAAAGAGAAAATTGGGTGGCCATGAGTGTTGGCACCCTGGTTACTAGTGAAGCAAGAATGCTTGGGTGCATTCAAGAGAAACATTTGGTTTCATGTGCGCTGATTTGGGATCGTGATCTGCCTGTAGCAGGAAGCATAGTCCTGCTTTAAGAGTGAATGAGAGGGAATAATCCATATGGTGAAGAGGTTGGTTAAAATCCAACACACCATAGTAGAGTGCTTGTCACCAAGTGTGGCAGCTTGAAAATCAATGCAAGGGTGCATTGGGTGTGAATGTGGCCATGAATATTGGCACATTGATTAAAGTCATTTAATATTTGAATTGAATTTGGAAAATTTAGTATGTTGAAAGGATGCTTACATAAATAATAATACTTCCCTTTTCTTTTTACCCTTGAATAGATGAAAATGACTTGGATTGTTAGTATACATAGTTTGAAAATATAATGTGCATGAAAACTAACAATTTGTTTAGCTGAGGAATGTTGAAGTTGCAAGAGGGAAAAAAAGAGGGGGGGAGGGGGGGGGCTTGGATATAGCAGTGTTGTAAGCCCATAAGGAAGACCAATTTCCTGTTGAGCTAAACTACTATGGGAAGTAAATTCCCATACTTGTGAATCTGGTTTCTGTGCCGAACAGATCTGAAAATAAATGGGGAATGTGGAAATCTGTGGGTAACAGATTTGCAAGAAAAATATGAATTTGAAATTGATGATAATTTATCATAATTTTGTATACCTGAGATACAGGTGAGATGAAAAATATATGTCTAGGGAGGACAAATGAAGGTTGTCAATCTGGAAAGCGTGAAAGATGTTATTGTTGAGACATGAGAACCCCGTGGTAAGCCATGATCACCTACAAGATGTTGTGTTGTGGCAACACAAGCCGGAGGGACGCCTCGGCAGAGCAAGTCTGAGGGACGCCTCAACTCTAAGGCTCAATGAAGTCTCTAAAATTCTTCTTATGCAAGAAATCCTTGACAAGGTAAGATGGATCGCCTGAGGAACTGTATAGTAGAGAAGGGGATGCCTGAGCCTAGGCCTGGAAGGTGAGTGACCGCAAGGAAGAGGAGACTTTGATAATTCTTATAAACTATTGATTGGGATCATGCACACAATGGGTATGTCCAGGAAAAACAGTGAGCCAAGAAAAACAAGACAGTCATGTGGATATGAATCCACGAACTGCACAGATGAGTATTGTGCTAAGTTATGAAATTTTCTTGAATTTTATGCAACAGTAAAATGTTTACGCACGAAAGTTGTGATTAATATGCTTGTTGTCCAAAATTATTGAAGACGAGTGACGATGGCCAAGAGTCTGAAAAGGACCTGACCAAGAAAGAGGTTCAATACTTCTGAAGGAGATGGATGATAAAGGAATGATAGGTGTTATTAAGAAAGAACATCGAAGACGGTGTTCCTTTTTAAGGGGCAGGGGGATTGTAATACCCTTGTTTCCCCCAGCTTGTAATTAATCAATTAATTATGATCACCATGTTATGGCATGGGAACAATGTAAATGTATTATTTAGATTTTCTAATGACTAACTATGGGGGTGAAGCCTTGAAGTACTTATCATGGTATCACTAGAGGAAAGAGTGAGGAAACAGTGGAGAGGGTTCATTAGTTCAAATGGCCCAAATTTCCTTGCTGAGATAATAAGCCTCATCTATATCCCAAGGAGAGAAATCAGTTAATGAAGGAAGTAATGGTGCTGGGATAATCAACCACCCCCATGAATGAAATCATGGTCTGGCTGAGGAAATATAAGGTTGTTAGCCCGAAGTACCACAGAGTCCTACAGACCCATGCTGACCTAAGTTTCCTTCTAACAGGGAACAAGACATGCCCATAACCTTCTAAGGAGGATACAGGAGACGGCAAACAAGAATAAGACACGGAGGAAGAGGCATGCATGAGAGGCTCTACAGAGAGAAGGAGAGACATCAAACAAGAATGCATGCAAAGAGGGGAGTGCACAACCTGGATATATAGAAAAAAGAGGAAGTTTGTGAGCTTGATGCTAGGGAAACATCTTATAAACCTCGCAGGGATGTTGTGACAGAGAGAAGGTCTCTAAGAAATGGCATAATTCCCTAGTGATATCATGGCTCGACACAGGGGTGGCTATAGTTCTAAGATTGAATGCCTCTGAGCCTATGGTTGGGTGGAAAGGCACACACCCACAGTCAGTTCATTGGCTACAATCTGAAATAGATAACTATTCTCATACCCTATATATTTGAGCTATAACTGTAAAATGAAGTTGGATATCGTGTGAATGTTTCAAGGTTGTGCATGTTGCCTGATGTTTAGATTGTGTTCCATTATCTTTTGCTTGATTGTGTATTTAAGCAAGTAAGGAACTATATGGTTTGTACGCATAAATGCTCAAGCCCTGTAGTGGCTCAAGTTTAAGTAAATGAATTGTGAGTTCGTCGACCTTGGGCTTAGTTTCCCGTATGTATGTCAACATTCTCAGTTGTTTTGAGTCTCCTGGTAGAAGAAGTCTATTAATATCAAGAGGAAGAGCACAAAGTGCATGCTAGCGCCTAAGTATTTCATAACTGACAAAGCTCAAGAAGGATAGCGAGATTTAAGTCTCAAAAGGGAAGATCATTTCATTTGGAAGACGAGCGGACGAGATTCATTCGGGAAGATCCAATGTCTGTCACGAACGTTGGATTTGGAGAAAGAGAATAGGTGTTAACCCCTCTACTCCTTTAGTCTTCACGAGTTCGGTGAATTTTTGTATTCTTCGTAAGGGAGATGGATCCCCCGAAGTCCTAGAGCTTGAAGTTAATATGGGTCGTAGATCTGAGGATGCCTGGGAACTATTCCAACTGTCGGATCTACGATATAGTTAGTCTAGCGTTGACCATTTCGAGAGTTCGGAGGATTTGGGGTGTAGTATCATAGAGGGGTGTTCAACGTAGAACATCTAACGTCGAACACCGATGTTCAACATAGAACATCGAACGTCGACGTTCAACATAGAACGTCGAACATCGATCACCAAATGGTCGAGGAAACGTGGAGAGATTTCGGGACTTCGGGGAGTATGCGTGCATTAAGGAAAAAGGAGGGGTGACATGGACCCACGATCAACATGCCACATGTCACCTCAATTTGGGTGTTTCGTGGACCCTATAGGTCCATTAACGCATGACATGTGTCACCCACTAAAGGGGCCATGTGTCCTCTCTGCCTTGTCACGTGTCCTCTCTGGAAATTCTCTGTTTAGTCCACATGGCAAGAGATCTCATAGTCCGGAGACTTGGCGCTACGGAGAAAGTTGGAAGAGATTCATTAAAGTTTGAAGGCTCCCGAAATTGTGAACATCGGAGTCCATCTCAGTCATCCATCGTTAAGGACATGTGTCGCCAGATCTTATAATTCGAAGACTAGACACTCTAGAGGATTTGGGGGTGTGACACTTTCAAAACTCTCAAACGTCGAATTGGTGAAGTGATGTGAGCCACGGATCTGAGGACCCTTCAGGATCCTACCTGACCGTCAGATCTAGACTGTGGTCATATCGACGCTGACCGACTCCCAAAGCAACGGGGAGTTTGCATAGAAAAACTCTCAAACGTCGAACCTATGAAGTAACGGGAGTTGTAGATCGAGGGGTCTACATGGAAAGATATTGACCATGAGATCGGAGGAACGTTAGAAGGCTATGTTAGGATTCGACGTGGCTCGCTGACATCACCCAAGGTGACGTGGACCCACGATTGAGGTGCCACATGTCACTTGGATACAAAATTTTTGTAGACCCTTGGGCCCATTAGAACGTGACATGTGTCACCCTCTGACGAGGGAACGTGTCACCCCTGGCCCTCACCACGTGCCAATCCCTGGTACGTGTCTGTCTGGTCACGTGAATGGTGAAGTACAGAGACTCTGCAGCTCCAAAGGATTTGGCATATTGTGGTGCAGAAAGGCCCGAAGGCCAAAGCCACATGGCAAGCCCACGGGACTTTGAAAGAAAAGTACTTCGGAAGATTTGGGTTGTTAAACTATGTGCACCCAAAAGCGTCGAACGTCAAATTTTACCTTAGACACGTGTGTTCCCAAGGACAAGGATCCACTGTCGATTAATGGTGGATGGATCTTCGCCATAGACCTGGGAGCACTGGGAGCTTTGGGATATTAGAGAATTTGGGGTGATATGAATGAGTCAGATCCACATAGGTGTCACGTGGTCCATGACTATTAACCCCTGAAGAACTTTGGAAGGGTAGATCTACCAATCCTGAGCTCGGATTCGAGCATGGAGACAGTTGTTAGAAATTTCATGGCAAGAAGAATTTGATGGAGATAGCGGAACTAAGATTTGAGATGGATCCAAAAAATGAAATTTTGATGTCCTGTTCCTTAAAAATATTTTTAAGGGGTTGGGTGTGTTACAGAAACAGGGTCTATTTAGAACATGTAAGTCTCTTCCTATTATCCTAAATCGCTTATGGGCATGGGGAGAACAGCATACTAAGACTAAAATGAACTTGTGGACACCTATGGATGTGTGGAAGTGTTATGTGCAAGATGGCACTATGAACAAAAAAAAGTGGTTATGTTTGCAGCATGTGGACATTGTGGGGTCCTTTACTTTTTAATCCAACCATGAATTTTGTACAATGCTTGAGAAATTAGAAAATTGATACCTAGCTTGTAAGAGATGTGGACATGTGTGGTCCTTACAAATCCTTTAAACTTCCTAAGTGTTTTCTTGCCAAAAAGAATCAAATTATCCTAGATTATGTGATGATGTGGACATTTGGGGTCCTTACAATAGTTTAGTTCCTATCTTGTAAAGTAAACAATGAGGTGCCAAGATGACTTTGGCCTCACCTAATTACTAGTGTGATTTGAAAAAAAGAAGCATGGAAAACCAAAGGCAAGATGTGCACATAAATGGGGTGCTTACTTAGTACTCTAATTTATGTCCTATGTTTGTTTGATGCAAGGGAGATGGAAAAAATGATTTATACAACACATTATAGTTCACTAAGATCACTCGAGGGAGTGTGAGGTGAATGTCATACTAGGATGTGAGTAAGAGGTTTTCTGGTCCCAAAGAAAAACTAAACAGAAACTGATTGTTGAAATGACTCTAACTGAGAATTCAAATGCTTAACTAGCCATCCATATGGTACGATAATCGAAATGATGGTTTGCTTTATCCTCCCTAATTAAACTATATGATATAATTACCTTTGCAATAATGAACTTGAAAGAAGAGGTCTCAATCTTACAAAGTGAAAGAAATTTAAAGACTAAACCCCAACAAGGAAAGGGGGATGAGGACGACCCTTAACCTAGGAGAAAAGTAGATCAGTGCAGATTTTATAAAAAACATGTGTGTTGATTAGTGCTAATAGCATAGAACCATAATGGAAATATGGTGTTAATGGCATGTCTCAAGGCAATTGTTTTTGTGAAAGTCATGTGGAGCCTGCAAAATTATGTGAAAAGCAAATTGGGTGATTTTCAGAGCATTGAGGGCCTAAACACCCAAATTGAATGTTCAGGAAGATTGATCTAATGACCTGCAAAACCAAATAGGTGAGAAAGAGGGCTCTTATAGACTACAATGGGATAATTTTACTTTAGAACCGTATTGGAGTCGCCAACTATTTTGGGTTGAATTGATCATAGGTGTAAGAAAAATGCAGTTGCAAATGTCACTGTAGGTAATAGATACCACCACGGGCTACTGGTTAAGTGTGCATGCAATGTAAACAAGTGAAAAACAAGAATAATCACACATAAACAGATGCATTAATGCCAAGATGTAAGGACTTATTGAAAAAATATAAAATGGTTACCAATGGACACAATCTTCAAATTGATAACATTGTGGATGTGCAGAGAACACATGTAGTCTCCCCTTATCCTCATTGGGAGGGTTCTTTTCATTCCTAGCAACAACCTCTCCTCTCTCTCTCTGATATAAATGGTGGCGTGAAATGGCACACAGAGCTCTTGGATGGCAAGAAGTTTAATATACTAGGCAACTCAAGCTATGAAATAGTGAATGAAATTGAGGGCAAGTGAGGATGCTTAGGATATCAATTTACAAGCATAACTTTACATTGTAGTTTATCTGTTTGAATGTGTACCTCGAGCTTGTTTAAATAGGTTCTCATTGGGATTTAATATAAAAAAATTTGAGTGTGAATTGGAGTCCTCAAGGCAATGGAGTGGCTCTTAACTTAGATTTTATTGAACTAAGGAGTCAGCTCTACAACTAGTGTGACATGCATATAAGCAGCGCCATGAATGTGCCTGATCCGATCGAGGAATAGCACCTTCACACTGATAGTTTGAATATTTATTTAGTAAACCGCACTGATTTGCATTATTAGCATGATTATTTTCTTGTAAGTTCATTTTGAGTGCACTGATGTTGCCAATTGTCTTCGTGTTGAGTCACGGGAGCTTTCTTTCCTTAATTTCTTGATTTTATTGCGTGATATTTATCAACACTTCTGAGTATGCATTTTTGGTGTATTGAACTAATGACTTCTCCAGTGATCACCTATATCGCTTGGTGAGGATTTTCCAGGTGATAACAGTCACAATGCAACAATGGGTCCCGATGTTACTTGTTAATGCACCCATATTTATTTGAAAATGAGAAATAAGACGTCACCAACTTATGCGTCATCACTCTTGGAGAGATAAGTCTCTATCACAACCTCTACAAATAGATTTACAATTTGCAAACCTTGCCTTGATGGATTTCATCATCAAACCACTCTCATTAGAGAATCCAAGTCTATCTACTTCTTATTAGTCCTTGTCATAGGCGTAGAGGGACTATAGTGATCGATAAATCGTTGACTTCATATTAGTCTGTCCTTTGACCACAAATATTTCCATATTATCTATTGTTGGAACCGGGGAACTGAAAACATCGATTTTTATATAAAAAAAAGTACCATATTTGTCATGATCTGATTGGACAAGGGATTGGAGGTCTTATTGTCGGATTCGTTATTCCCAATGTTATATATGTTGGCATATCCAAAGTATTTGATCGTATATGATCTTTTTGAATCATATATTTTCGTATGCATTCCTCGAAGGTGGATTAATGCTAGCATTAATTCGAATGTTTGGTTTAGCATTTTATGCTAGGTAAGTTTATGGAAATGTTTTATATGGTGGCATATCCAAATTTTGGCTTTCCAATACATTCTCTGGTGTTCGAACTATTGGCACAAAAAATATAATTATTTTTTGGGGATACGTCAGAGACCTGCCACTTTGAATTTTTTTCTTAAATGTTTACAGTGCATTTCTAACAGACTTAAATTTTTACCTAACATGCTTGGTAGTGTTGAATGGTTACTTAACAGGCTTGTTAGAAGAAATTTTCTTCCATTTTTAAAATTTATATGCTCCAGCGGCATTGTTGGTTCACTGGTCCATGCTTGTTTTCTGCATGCCATTGATTTCTTATTTGCATGTTGTTGTTGTTGTTGTTGATGATGTTGTTGTTGTTGTTGTTGTTGTTGTTGTTGTTGTTGTTGTTTCTTGCCTATTTGTGTTGTTGCAGTTTGCACGTTTGGGTTTCTGCAATCACGATTGGAACAACATCGTTCCTGGGGGAGTGGTTGTTGCTTGCTTCTTTCTTCGTTGTATGTTGTTTATTATTGTTTGATTCGACTTTGCAGGGTTCCGATCCTGCGCCTACACTTGGGCCTTTTGTTTTTTCTTAGCTGGGTTCTTATTTGGTGCTTGTTCTTGTTTTCCCAAGGTTTGCAATGTTGGTATGATGCATCTGCAGTTGGATCTCTGGTTACACGTTTTTTCACTGCAGTTTGCATAGAATACTATTAAGATAAAATAACAGACTAAAGAATTGCAGGTGATGTAAATTGCATATGTTATGCGTTGAAGCAGAGTTTGTCGACCTCAAAATATATTTCATAGTTGTCGATGCTTTTTCCATGGATTATGTGTTACTATGGTTTCATAGCTATGAGAATGCCTTTTTCTATGTGGGAGATATAGTTGTTCTCTCCCTTTTACTTTCCTGTTGTAAACTGTGTTTGACTCTAGTTTATCGCGTTTCTGTGGTAATTTCGAGCGACCGTCGTTTGGTTGCATACTTAGACAATTTTATGGACGCGGATTCACGAATAGGTTCTATCGAACTATGACAGGTCGTGTTTGGTGTATACATTATCTTTCCTGAATTAGTTTTCTTTAAAAGAAGGCCTCCTGGACAGAAGAGAATGCAATTTATGAAATTATAGGTTTCCTGGATAGCATAAGTCAAATTGGGCTTATTAAGATAAAATAATAGACTAAAGAATTGCAGGCGATGTAAATTTCATATGTTACGCGTTGAAGCAGAGTTTGTCGGCCTCAAAATATATTTCATAGCCGCCGATGCTTTTTCCATGGATTATGTGCTACTATAGTTTCATAGTTGTGAGATTGGATTTTGTTGTGTGGGAGATATAGTTGTTCTCTCCCTTTTACTTTGTTTTAAACTGCATTTGACTCTATTTTCTCGCATTTCTGTGGTCATTCCGAGCGACGGTCGTTCGGTTGCATACTTAGACAGGTCATGTTCGGTGTATACATTAGCTTTCTCGAATTAGTTTCCTTTAAAGGAAGGCCTCCTGGACAGAAGAGAATGAAATTTATGAAATTATAGGTTTTCTGGACAGCATAAGTTAAATTGGGCTTATTAAGATAAAATAACAAACTAAATAATTGCAGGTGATGTAAATTGCATCTGTTACGCATTGAAACAGATTTTGTCGGCCTCAAAATATATTTCATAGTTGTCGATGTTTTTTCTTTGGATTCTGTGTTACTATGTTTCATAGTTATGAGATTTCCTTTTGTTGTGTGGGAGATATAGTTGTTCTCTTCCTTTTACTTTCCTGTTCTAAACTGCGTTTGAGTCTAGTTTCTCGCGTTTATGTGGTCATTCCGAGTGACCGTCGTTCGGTTGCATACTCAACCATTTTTATGGATGCGGCTTCACGAATAGGTTCTATCGAACTATGACAGGTCGTGTTCGGTGTATACATTATCTTTCCCAAAATAGTTTTCTTTGAAAGAAGGCCTCCTGGACATAAGAGAATGCAATTTATGAAATTATAGGTTTCCTGGATAGCATAAGTTAATGATCGCGAGTTCTCAGGGTGGCAGGCTGAAAATTGGGCTTATGTTGTTCCGTGCCCTACAAATAGCATGGAGACTTCTGCGATCATTCCGATCGGCCGCAGTTCGGTTCCATACTTAGCCAGTTTTATGGACACGGCTTCGCAAATAGGTTGTATCGAACTATGGTCTATACATTAGCATTTTCGAATTAGTTTTCTTTAAAAGAAGGGCTCCTAGATAGAAGACATTGAAATTTATCAAATTATTGGTTTCCTGGACAGTATAAATTAAACATAGGAAATATGTAATTTTATAAAGTAGATATATAAAGCATGCATGGATCCCTCATCCCATACTTAGCTAGTTTTTGCATTGCGGGTTCTTGGGGTAGGCGGCTGAAAATTGACAATCGGAGAGTTCCGCGATATACAAATTGACAATCGGACTTGCGGACTATTTGAATTTGAAGGGCATCATGTCCAAAAAATTTAGCATTATCAAAATAGTTTACTTTTCATACATTCTACATACCCTAGTGGACAAAAAACACAAAAAAAATAGTAATCATTTTTTGGATCGCAGGTTCCCGGGGTGGCAAGCTCTAAGTTCGGTCTCTGTTGTTCTATGTCCTACAAATAGCATGGAGAGTTCCGCGACATACAAATTGACAATCGGACTTGCGGACTATTTGAATTTCAAGGGCTTGTGCAAAAAAACAAGCATTTTTGAATTACTTTTCTTTACATACGCTCATCGACAAAAACAGAAAAATAGTAGTAACGTTTGTTACATAGGGATCCATCCCCGCTACCGTCAGCGCTTCCCAATACACATTAAATATGCTTTTAAAAGTCAGAACTGACTAGATAGGTTCGAAAAGATGGGCTTTAATAACTGGAAATCTCGAGGACATTTCCCATTAAAATGAATAAACAGACGAATATTATGGGATCCGGTAATTTATTTTTGCATTTTGAATTTGCGCAAATAATTTTTATTTTTTTTTGTTTGCTTCTGCATTTTTAGTTTTCTTAAAATCTTCAGCATAGTTCACGAACTTGTCGCCGACAGAGGCCTTGATGGCATTTCCCTCTTTAATATTGTGCATTTCTAAATGATGGGCTTTAATAACTAGAAAGCTCGAGGACATCTCCCATTAAAATGAATAGACAGGTGAATATTATGGGATCTGGTAATTTCTTTTTGCCTGCATTTGAATTTGCGAAATATTATTTATTTAATTTTTTTGCTTGTGCAGTTTTAGTTTTCTTAAAAGCTTCAGCATAGTTCACGAACATGTCACCCACAGAGGCCTTGACGTCATGTCCCTCTTTAATATTGTGCATTTCGAAATGATGGGCTTTAATAACTGGAAAGCTCGAGGACATATCCCATTAAAATGAATAGACAGGTGAAGATTATGGGATCTGGTAATTTATTTTTGCCTGCATTTTGAATTTAAGAAATACTTTATATTTTATTTTTTTGCTTGTGCAATTTTAGTTTTCTTAAAAGATTCAGCATAGTTCACGAACGTGTCACCCACAGAGGCCTTGACGTCATGTTCCTCTTTAATATTGTGCATATCTTAGATGTCATATTTGAGAATCTGCTCGGATATGGGAATTTTAATACGTGCTGCTAGTCACTATTGAGCGTACATATTCAAAAAGATTGGCATTAATAAGTGAAAATATTGAGAACATCTGTCATTAAAACGAATCAACTTAAAATCTAGGGAAGACCATTCAATGTTGCTTTTAAATACTTATTGTCATTTCTCTCTATCATCGAAGAGTTGCGCTTTAGGGTGCCTTCGTTCTAATGTTCCTGGTCATGGACATGTATGACAACTTAGAGATGCGATTGAGGGGCAGATGAAACAAGAGAGACTGGTTTTATGTGACGTGACCTTTGAGTAAAAAAAAATATGTTATACAAGACAAACTCAGAGAGGACGAAAAAAAAAGAACAAGTATGTTTTGGTTAGTGTTCTCCCTGTGTTCGATGCTTTGGTTGGTTGAAAATGTTGCCTGGAGATTTGTTGGTTGAACTTCTTTGTTTTTTTGTTGGCAATTGTAATGGATTTTGAGGTCATGTGCAAAATAGTTCTTCGTTAAGTATATAGCTTCTTCCAACAACACAGATTTTTCAAGTGTATCGAATTGTAGAGATTGCACAAGCATTTGTCTACCTCGGAGGTGGGTAACAGAAACTGTATGGGTGCATAAAACGACATATTATCACTACAAAAGTTTCTACTTCATATTTTGATGACCTGCATGTGAGTCTGGTAGCCGACTTGACAGAAAGCTATGTTCTTTGTCAATGTTTGTTCGGTTTCCTCTGGATGTAGTTGCAGACTCCACATATTTGGCGTCACCTACGAACATTCCAGACCTTTATGTGGGCTGCCATGCCTCCACTGCTATGAGGAAAGATATATTTTGATGCCATCTGCAACATTTGATACACTTGCCAGACCTATGTTGGTGCATTCTGCAGCATTTGATGCACTTTGCACACCTCTGTTGCCCGAATAAGTTATGTACCTCAACAGAGTTTCATTTTGCATCTGGGTTGGATGTTTCTTCCAATTTACTGTAATAAAGAAAAGAAGTTTCACATGCAAATCCTCAGGCAGGCTTCTCAACCAACCAAACGATCGAATACAGGGAGAATACCAGTCACTACATACTTGAAATTTTTTCCCCTGCCTTAGTTGTTGTGACATAAAACGACTCCGTCCACTTTGAAATCGGCCTGAATCGCATTTCTAAGTTGTCTCAGATGTCAAGGGTCAGGAACATTGCAAGGAAAGCACCTTAAACCCCAACTTTTCGATGGCAGAGGGAAATTAATACTTGACAAAGAATGGAATGTTGAATAAGCATCCATTGCAAGCAGGCCATATCTAGAAGAGAGAAGGTATTCAAAAAACTAGGATAGATGTAGTTGGCAGCACTGATTAAGTAGAAAACCCAAAATTGATATTCAGCTCGTTTTTTACAAATAAAGAGTTTGAACGTCAAGAAAACTGTGAAGAAGCTTCGTCAATGTACATATTTGTTATTGGTCGATGGCAGGCGAAATCGCAATCGTTTTCGCAAATAGCCTCAGCTGTATTTTGTAGCCCATCTTATTTTAATATAGAATAATTTCGGTATATTTTTTAACAGAATTTTCCAATTTATGGTATTTGTTTTAATTGTATTTTGTACCTTCTTCCCCTGTGTCGTTAAACATGAAGGACAGGCTTTTGTTTCTGCTACCCACTACTTCAATCTAAATAAAACCTGGTATGTTCTTTGTTTACATTTTACATTTAAGAATAATTTTTCATAGGCCATACTTATGTGGTGGCGGCCCTGTATTTAAAGAAAGAAATTGGAGGACCCGTCCTACTCCCATTCTTCGAGTTCCGTAAATAGAATCAATTAATGAGTTACAACAAGGCGGTTGAAATGTTGATGCAATGTTTATGTAAAGTATGTTGAATATATTGCAACTTCTTCTATTTGATAATATCCGTGCATATATACTAATATCAGTACTATTGAAATAAATACAAAAACAATTCCTCTTCGGCAAAGCTTAGGCAATTGTGTTTGGGTTTGTGGTATTAAACAACTATGTCCACTATTCCATCATATACATCTTGCAACCTAAGAACTCGCGTAGTTTTCAATTTATGCTTTAATTACTTAAAGTCACACCAAATTTTGATTGCATTTAATTTAATTTAGATATTGATGTTTATGGAGTCGGTGTTTGTTGATGTCAATGCAACAAATACAAGATGAATAGATGATAAGGATTTTATCTTACTGAGACCAGAATGCAAATTCATGTTTCTTGTTGCGCTATGTACATCTTGCAGTCAAAATTTTCGTGGTTTCAACGAAATTTGCGAGCCAAAGAGCATCTTACAAATTGGGAGATCATTTGCATTTGAAACAGAACTAATCCATTAATATATATTAGTATGAATACTATTCAGATAAATATGAAAACTTTCTCCATTGATAGATACTAGTTTGAAAAATATTGAAATAGATATCAAAACTTTGTCTTGGCCAATACTTAGCCAGTTATCTGGGCACCAGGCCCTGGGTTCACGGTACCCAGCAACTATGTCCCCTTTTTCGTCATATACATGTTGCATCCAAAGAACTTCAATTATCTTCACTTAATTCTTTTACTAGTGATAACCCAGCAGAGGTTCGAAAACATTGTTATTAATAAACGAAAAAAAAAAGGTTTTTTCGACTCTCAAATACTTATCTCTTTTCCCTTTTTCTTTTCTCGTCCATTATGGCTTTCTGGTTTTATACTTAGTCGTATTTCTATAATGGGCAGTTGTAGGGTTGGCGGGCTGACATATCTTCATCTCCATCTATATCTTCACATGACGAATCTGACCAATCGTTGTACCTTTCCATACCTAGGCAATTTTATGGCCGCGATTGCCGGATCAGCGCATACGAACTAGCCTTTTGCTTTTCCTGTCCAATATGGCTTTCTGTTTTTATACTTAGTCGTCTTTCTATAATGGGAGGTTGCAGGGTTCATGGGCTGACATATCTTCATCTCCATCTGTATCTTCACATGATGAATCCGACCGACCGTTGTTCCTTTCCACACTAAGCCAATTTTATGCTCGTCACTGCGGGGCCAGCGCTTGTGAACCCAGCTGCTTATCATTCCGCTATATACATCTTGCACTCAAAATATCTGTGATCTACAATTATACCGCGGGTTCCTTGTATACATTAAATTCGTTCAAAGTATCTATTGTTGCTTTCCATCCCTAGCAACTTCGCGTCCTTCCTGATATACATCAACAATTCTCTTACTAGTGACAAGTGGACACAGTGGTACGAAAAATACTTCTATGATCTGCAATTCATGATTTAACATCTCCATCTATATCCTCGCACGATGGATCTGACCGGCCACTATTCCTTTCCATACTTAGCCAATTTTATGCCCGTCGTTGCGGGGTCGGCGCTTGCGAACCTAGCTGCTTATCGTTATGTTATATACATCTTACACTCGAAACATCTGTGATCTACAATTCCACCGCGGGTTCCTCATATACATTAATTTCATTCAAAGTATCTGTTGTTTCTTTCCATCCCCAGCAACTTCGCGTCCTTCCTGATATACATCAACAATGCTCTTAGTAGTGACAACTGGACACATTGGTATGAAAGATACTTCAGTGATCTGCAATTTATGCCTTACCTGGTCAGAACTCGGCAGGGTTTCGCAAGCATTTGCATTAATAATCAAACACTAGATGTTCTTCTGCGAGATACTTAGTTCTTTTTCCCTTCTCTTCTTCCTATGTATTATCTACAATTCCACTGTGAACACCTCCATCCTTTTTCCCTTATTTTTTGCCCGTGTATTGTGGGAATATAAAATATGGACATGATATTTTATATAGCATGTACAAATTTTGCATTCCATACCTAGCGACATTTTGGATCGCGGTTTCTTGGGCGGGCGGGTTCAAAATTGGGACTCCATTGTTTTGTGGCCTTCAAATAGCACCCAGAGTTCCACGATATACAAATTGACAAGCAAACATGTGGACTGGATGACTGAAGATTGCATTTTTATTGTTCTGTGTCCTCCAAACAGCTCTCCCAGTTCCGCGATATAGAAATTGAGACACAGAATGCAGAACTGGCAGGGTGGAGATTGCCATTGTTTATGGATGCTAATCCCTGTGAATTATCTAACAGTATCTAAAAAATTATTTTAAATACTAAATTATCTCTTAGTAGTGACAACTGGACATAGAGGTACGAAACAGTTGGGATTGCACTCTCCGCAATATACAAATTTACTACCGGACATCGTCCACTCTTCTGTGTTACAGATTATGCATTCAAATGTTTGGAGCGATACAATTAGAAGGTCTAGGCCTCGCCTCCTCTGCATACACCTTCTCAGCCTTTTTTGGATCCTCCTGTTGTCGGGTTCACGAAATATGCAGCTCCAGTGTTAGCGGGTTGACATATATTTATCTCCATCTATATAATCAGATGACGAATCTGATCGACCATTGTTTCTTTCGATACTTGGCCAATTTTATGTCCACAGTTCCTGGGTTGGGATCAATTTCATCTCCATCTATATCCTCGCATGGCGAATTAGACCGCCAGTTGTTCCTTTTCATACTTAGTGAATTTTATGCCTGTGGTTGTGTTGACGGGCAAATTTGACATGCCGTCAACTGGAAGAATAGATCCGGTATGGGGTTGTCTAAATAACCCAAGTCGTTTGGTGTAACCTATTCTGACGGTTTTAATGGATCTGTTAGCCAACTAGGGTCCTAAAGATAGAAAAATAAAATAAACTAACTAAAGAAAGGATTCTAACAATCGACACAATAATTACAAATATTTATATAAGAATGTGAATATACAAATGATTATGAACAGTTTATAAACAGTTTACAAGATTTGCATGAAATCTTGCGAAAATGATTGTTTGATAAAGTTTCTGAATCAAATATGAACAACACTTCTTTTTGGATTTTTTTTTTTTTAAGATATTAAACGAATAAATACTAAATGAATACAATTGAAACAGTGACTCAAAAACAGTCAAAGCTAATTAATGTAATCATTGCTTCATTCATAAACAACTTAACTAAATAACACACATAATAACCTGTCACTGATCAACGAAACTGGTATTATCTTTCTGTGTTGTATGAGCTCCTATCTGTACTGTTGTTAAAGGAAACCTATAACAGAACAATACTAGCACTTCTAGAATACATTCAAAGAAGTATTTGATATTGGAGTAAATTAATAACAACAGGAAGACAACTAATTAAAAATCGTGTGATCTTAAGATAATCAATATTTAAGAACGAAAGAAAACTCAATTCTGAGTATTGATATTATCCATCATTTAACATTAGAAATAAATTCCACAATAATTGAATGATCGATTGATCACACAAAAATGGAATAAGAAATTATGGACAACATATAACATTAAATAGTATGAAAACACCATATGATGACAAGCTAAAGCTAAAATCAACCATAATAACATTCTCATAATACAATAGTAATGAAAGAATGAAATGGAATAAGCATCACATAGGTCTAAAGACAAAGATGAATTGTTTGTCCATATTCTTTCTCAAAATCACATGCCCATATTGTAGTCCTGGAAGAATTTTTAAGATAATAGACTCTTAAAGATTGAAAAACAATTAATACATAAATGATAACAATTAACCATGTATTGATAAAATAGACTAAAGCTAATTTAAATCAATGCATAATCAATTATTCAAATAATATGAAGATATTATAATGAAAATAAAACCATTTTACTCACACGACAAAGGAATTCCATATTATTCTTTGAAAATATTCGTCCATTCTCCCAAAGATTCCAGTCATCCATTACTCCATTTCAGGAGTTTTTCACCGTTGGGCAAGGTTCAATTCTCATGAGGGATTTACCTGGAGCCATGGGGACACCTTGAGGTAGTGGTCGAACGTGTGGTTGCACCCAGAGATACTATAATAAATGGTATCGTGACCCGTGCACACATAAGTGGATCAAAGCCCCCCCCCCATGTCCTTCAACTTTCTTAAAGGTCGTGGGTGCGGCGTAGTGGTAAGGTCGATCATGTAACGACGGTCAGGTCTTGGGCTCGAACCCGAACATGGCCGCTACTCGCTGCCTTATTAACCATTCTGAGCCAAGCTCACCACCTTAGGAACGTTTGGAAAGGAAGCCTTGGAGTTGTTGGAAACACCAGAGGCGCCTCAGGAGGGATCTGCACAATGTGGAATGCCTCTAAAATAGACATGCTCAGCTCTGACACTTGCATGCATTGGATTCACACCAAATTTCTCCACAAATACTTGGGCTGCCAGGTAAGTGTCTTTAATATTTATGTTCCACAGCATTTGGGGGAAAAAAAACATTGTTGGGAGTCCTTACAGGACTACCTCCAGCAAAACAATCTCACCAATATCATCCTTGGAGGAGATCTAAATGTAACTTTAGCCCAGGAAGAGAAGAGAGGCGGCTCCATAGTAAGAGACCTAGCCAGAGAATGGGTAGAGGACTTAGCCTCAGCCTGGGACCTCCTTGATATTAAACCAGTCAAAGGACGTTATACGTGGACCAATAAGAGGATTGGTCCTGGGCACATCGCTGCCAGACTAGACAGATTCCTAGTACAAAGTTCCCTCCTGCTGCTAGGACTCGAAGCAAAGAAGAAATTCTGCCCCACAGCATTTCTGATCACAAGCCGATTCGGTTAGAGATCAAAAAAGACCAAGTCAGAGGGCCTATCCCCTTCAGATTCATCCCAAATTGGATAAATGACAAAGACTTCATGGATCTAGTTACAAAAATATGGGCCACCACAGTTCAAGGCTCAGTTTTTTATGTGTGGGAGGAAAAAATCAAAAGACTAAAAAACGTTCTAAAGATTTGGGCAAAGAACCAACCAAGCCCAATAGAAATTCGCCTAGCAGCCCAAGCCCAACTCGAGGCCCATCAGTTGGAGATGGAACAGCAGGAGATCACTCCTACAATCTTGCAACAGGAGGACAGCCTTCAAAGGCATTGGCACTCAGCCTGCAGAGTGGAGGAAAACTATTGGAGGCAGAAGTCAAGAAGCTTATGGCTGAAAGAGGGAGACCATAACACAGCCTACTTTCACAAACAAACGGAAGCAAGGAAACAATATAAGGCAGTGACGGAAGTCCAAGTCCAGAACAAAACAATTGTAGATCCAGAGAGCATAAAACAAGCAGCGTATGAAGCATTTGAGAAGCTATACACAGAGCCAAAATACTCGGCAATGGACCAGCAGAGGTACCCTCTCACGGTTATCCCAAGATTAATAAATGAGGACACCAATAGCAAGCTGACAAGTGAGGTAACGCAGCAAGAGATAAAGGAGGCCCTTGATCAGATGAACCCAGACAAGGCCCCGGGACCGGACGGGTTCACTGCCAGATTCTATCAGCAATGCTGGAATATAATTAAAAAGGATCTAACCAAAATTATTCAGAAGTCGCAGCAGGCCAGTAAGCTGGGAGGAAGCACCAACTCTTCCTTTCTGGCACTCATCCCGAAAGAAAAAGGAGCAATTTCCTTCAACCGCTTCAGGCCAATCTCCTTATGCAACACAAGCTATAAAATACTCGCCAAAGTTATAGCCAATCGTCTCAAGGCATCTCTCCCTCTCATCATTCCTGAAAATCAAGGTGGCTTTGTCCAAGGGAGGCACATCGCCGACAACATCATCCTGGTTCAGGAGGCGATTCATTCCAGCGTCCTAAGGAAAGAAAAAGGTATGGTGATTGTTATCCCCGATATCCATGGATAACTAGGAGATCATATCTCAAGGCCCACATGGTCCTAGACATGGAGTACCGAGAGCATGAGAGACTTGAGCATGGCCCTGGAGGGCCCATATTTCTTCTTCTCAGCCAGACTTGTCCTGTCAGCAGTACCATCCTCCATCACTACCGGCCTGGGCTTGCATCAGAAAGGGCTCTTTCTCCATGAGGTAATTGGTCCGAGGTATCATGGTATGTGTCATATTTGATCATTATAACCTTCTTATGTATGCATTAGGTCCTTTTCATTTCGGATGACTGCTTGGATCTTACACTAATCCACTTGACCACTATTGGGGTAATTGATGGGGTAGCTTAGCAAGTTGGTATTCATGGGTTTTGGTTATCCACCAAAGGGGGTTTGCAAAGCCATCGTCTGCTCCCACCATATTATCACTTTTACATCTTAAAACCCGCTCATCCATCCCATGCCCCTAGTATGTCCATTAAGATGACCTTCCAGGGTACATCTTGTCTTGTGGGAAGAAGGGGCTAAAGGCCCAGGGGGTAAAAGCAATTGGTAAAAGATAAAATCCATAGGAAAAGAAAACCTAGAGATGCTTCGCCCAGGGGATCCCTGAGAAGGCAATAAAAATCCTCTCGATAAGAAACTAAGGGACCCTAAGAAAAATAATAATAAATAAATGCAAGACCTAACCAA
>ML803182.1:18989-53188 GCA_009831015.1 Picea engelmannii | reverse complement strand
GTTCAGATTCCTTCTATAGATGATTTTTCCCCAGAATATCTTATAGAACTGCATGAAGACACCATCCTTGACAGGAGAATGCGAACTTCAAAACGAGGAAATGTGGAGTATCTTCGAGTTGGTCTTAAAGGTACAAATCCAAGAAAAGCCAAGTGGATTGAGGTTGGAAAGGTGAGGGAACTATACCCTCATCTTCAAACAGACTGAAAATAGTCTTTTGGAGGTCCAAAATCTTTCCAATGGGGAGGTGTGAAACAGGGGATCAAATTTTGCTCAAAAATTCAAAGTGCTCAGAATCACTTCAAATCAAATGAGAGTGTATACTTCATTGTTATGAACCCAACACAACTCGTTTGGGTTCAAACGGACGTCGGGAGCGAGAGATATCATGTTCTGTTCGAAATGACAAACATGCAAAAAAAGGGGTGCTGACTGTACAGTCCGTACGACTGCTGATGTGGCAGTCCGTATGACACGT
Organism: Picea engelmannii; assembly: GCA_009831015.1. Lineage (NCBI taxonomy): Eukaryota > Viridiplantae > Streptophyta > Pinopsida > Pinales > Pinaceae > Picea > Picea engelmannii. The sequence goes on along the minus strand of ML803182.1, from coordinate 52,710 downwards.
GGCAGGGCTGAGTGGAAGACATTTGACAGATGTGGATGAATGACATTGTGACACGTGGCAGTATTTGGTTGGTTGTACGGTACCACGTGGCCCAGTCATGGGCTGCCACGTGGCACCTTGTTATTGGTTGTTTGTATAAAACTTTATTGGAGTCCACCGGGTTCGAACCCGTGACCTCCACCCACGAGTACAACCTTTGCAAAGTTTGCATTGCCAACGCGCCACACCATATGCCTTGATATATGTATGGTTTTAAATAGTTTTAAGTTTGAATTGTTTATGTATTGGCACGGGGGTCCGGGCTAGGGCTTAGCCCTAGCCCCTGGATGCATACATTGTTGTAATATGACCACATGTTATGCCATATATGCGCGCGCACCATTTGGTTTGTATTATGGTTTCAATGGTTAGGTAAACGACCCGCCATTTGTCCTTTAAGCATTGGCTTGTGGAAACGAGGGCCTATGTTTGCGTTTGCGTGTGGTCACATGGGCCACATGACCTCACCCTTGACGGTTAGGGGCTAGGTGCGCCTGTAACCATCCTACAGTTTGCACGGTTTGCACGGTTGCGTCCAGTGCTAATTTTTAACTCTTAAATATGCGTGTGGGCTAGGTTGAGCAAAAGGGGGGTGCGATTTGTAGATGCAGAGACAACAAGTTTGAAGGGGGACTTCCAGGAAGCCTATCTTCTTCAATTTTTGGCCAAACGAGGTGCCGAAAAAGCCCAACTGGGGGTTTTTGGATGTTTTGAAGCCATTGGAGCAGTCTATTTGGCATTTTGAGCATTGTAAAGCACATTTTTGAGCAATTTGATCAAATAATACAAATGATCCATTGGAAGCTGGACCAGGAGATGTAGCCCAAGAGAGGGGTGAACTCCTTTATCATTTGCTGTGTTATGTGTTTTCTATTCATTGTTATTGCTGTTTTTTATATGCATCTTGAATGAGTAAATTCTATTAAAGTTGTGTTGCAAAGTTGATCCATTTGCATTTTAACACATATATTTTACTTGCAAATAAATTCAAGAATACAAGTCTTCTTCATTTTTAGATCAATAAGACAATAATGAGATTGAAAAGGAAGACCTAATTAGTGATTTAGATGAACTAAAGAAACAAAGAGAAGAAAATAAGTCACTCAAGATAGAATTGATGAAACAAAAGGAAATTTCTCAAAGTTTCAAAAAATTCCAACAAATCATCGAGAAGTTAAGAACTTGGCTAGAAGAAGCCAAAAATATTGAAGAAACATACAAAATTCAGATGGAATATAAGCAGTGTTTGGATCCAAAATATAAGCACTGAGAAAGGAACAAATAAAAGAGAAACATTGTTTGGAAACCGAAAGAAAGGAAGCTGAAAAGAGAGAGAAGATAATGAGAATTCATCTTAAATAAATAACTGACGACTTAAATCATCTTGAATCAAAATTGATCAAGAAGAGAGAAGACTTGAAACATAAATTATTTCCTTGAAAATACAACTTGAATGAGCAAATAAGATAGAAGAAGTCTTGAAGAGTCGGATGATGAAGAAAGAAGAAGAGGTGGAGAAGCTTGAAGAAGAAGTTGTCACAATGAAAAGTAAAATCATCAAGCTCGACAAGAACGTTGAAAAGAAAAAAACATCCACATCAGTGGTAGAGAATGAAGATGATCCAGATGGATATCGGTGGCCACCCACCTTTTCCAACTGGCTCAAAACAGTTTTCTGACAATTTTGGCAATTTATTACTTTTAGCAGTTTTAACTTTCGGGGCCATTTTGAGGGCCTAAATGAAGGTTTTTTGGTATCGAGCTCCTCAATGATATCCATATGCATAATAGAACCCCCAAAATGAATCTCCTTGATGATACCTTTCCAATGGGCTATCACACGCCTAAAACAAAGATCGTATGCAAAAGTTACGACCCCGGGAAGTTGATGTACTAACTTACCCAAACGGGGCCCACATGACTTTTGGCGCTTCATCTCCTAGGGTTAGGTTTTTGGATGTCTAGGGTTTTTGGCATTCTTTATTATTGTAAAAATGCCTTCAGAGCCTCATTGTAACCTACTTCTTGCGAAGGTGCACTGCCGTCACATCTCTTCTCAGAGATAAGTCGCCACCATTCCAACAAGCTTGTTTCCGCTGCATTTTACAGTTTCAGTTTATTTCGTTATTGAATAGAAAACTAGTTTTACTGTATCTCTGTTATTTTGTGTTAAGAACCCGTTAATAATATGTATTCATTTTTTTCTTCTCATAAAATCTGAATCAGTGGTATTAGAGCGGTCTGCTCCTTGTCGTCTTAATGCATGTCCCCAACGAGGTCGGAGTACAAAGAGTTGGGTCTCGAGCTTGTTTCTCTTTAGGACAGAAGCTCTTGCATGCCCAAGAGACCTCCCATGGTAGGGGAAAATAAAGATGATGGGACAGGAGATCCTTTCAAACTGTTGATTGAGGAAGCCCTCACGCAACAGAGGAACGAGATGATGGATAGTTTTGTGCAAATCCTTCGGCGACTACCAACTGGCGACACATCTTCTTCGAATGGAGGTGCCGCCCCCTTCAAGGTACAAATAAACTTTGATATTCCTATATTTGAAGGTTAGATAGACGCAGAAGCTGTAGACAAGTGGTTGAATCTACTAAGAGGGTATTTTTCTGTTCATAAATTTTCGAATAGAGAAAATATTACTTTTGCGCTCCTCAAAACCGTTCCCATGTCAAAGATTGGTGGGAAACTTTAAGTGAGCAAAAGGAAACAGAGAAAAACTCATTATTTTCAGTCATGACCACCTGGGAATCCTTTGGGGATGCTATTAAGGAACAATAATACCCTGTCGGAAGTTATGACGACCTGTATACCAAATGGACCACACTGCGGCAAGAAAGAGACCAAGCAGTGTCGGGTTTCACAAATATCTTTCATACCTTGCGCACTAAGTTGGGTATCAAAGATTCAGAGCGACATCTAGTGCTCAAGTATCGCGGTGCTCTACATAGATACATCTAGACTGAAATGGAATTTTTGGACATCTCATCCTTGGGCGCAGCCTACCGATATGCCGTCAAAATCGAGCAGAAGCTCAAACAAAAGATGCGGTAATTTAGGTCTGGGAACTCCTCACAACAAAATCTAGGAAAGGGCAGTCCCAACCCATTGAACAAAGGACAGAGAAATGATGGACAGTATCAGGACAAATAGTACAAGCCGCAAGCAAAGAAGAACACCGAAAAGACAAAGAAAGATACCGGGAAGTGGTGCGACTTCCATAAGAGCCCTTGGCATAAAAATGTTGACTGCCGCTCAAAGCAGTCGCTGGTGGCTGAAGTGAAAGCCTCTGAATCAGATGCAGATTCTGACTCCGAGACAGAACCAGGAAGGGGAAGACGGATCATTGATGTGGAACCCAGTGCCACTGTTGCTACCACTAAGCTCCATCCTGGTGAACAAGACGAGCCAGAAGAAGGATAACACCTCTTCCATTCACATATGTGGGTAAAAGGCACCCCGCTGCACTTCATAGTTGATAGCGGTAGCTAGAAGAACCTCATCTCAGCAGAGGTCATCAAGCAGTTGGCCCTGCCAACAACCTCACACCCACAACCCTACACCATTGGATGGCTCTGCCATGGAAGTGAGCTTCACATCAACCAACAGTGCCAATTGTCGTATGACATCAAGCCCTTCAAAGATGAGGTATTGTGTGATGTTGCTCCTCTCGAAGTTTGTGATGTTCTTTTGGGCCAACCTTATTTATGGAAACGTCATGCTGTATATGAGTCTAGGCCTCGTAGTGTTATTATTACTTTGAACAGAAAATTGTACAGGATACCCGAGGCAGTCCCACCTAGTGCTATTTCCTTGATCTCTGCTAAGTAATGCAGGAAGATCATCTCTTAGATGGGGAAGTTTGTCTTCTTCGTGATTCGCTCTCAGAATAAGCGAAAGATTGCAACCACATCCAAGGTATTTGTGGCCGAACTCTCCACACAACAAAACCAAGTAGATAAGTTCATGGAAGAATACTTAGATATCTTCTCCTCACCTACAGGGGTACCTATGCACTTCCAGGTCAAGCACCCCATCGATATGACCCTCGACGCACCACTTCCCAATGGGCTAGTCTATCGTCGCTCTTTGTTAGAGAATGAGGAGATCAAGCGATAGATCTAAGAACTTCTCCACAAGGGGCACATCTGCCCCAGCTCATCACCTTGCAGGAGCCCAATCGTGCTGGTATAGAAGAAATATGGAACCTGACAACTCTATATTGATTACCGGGCTCTGAATAAAATCACTGTCAGAAACCGGTACCCAATTCCCCGAATCGATGACCTCCTTGATCAACTCACAGGGGCCAAATACTTCAGTAAGATTGATCTGAAGTCTGGCTACCACCAGGTCCCGATAGAATAGATAGATGTATGGAATACCACCTTCAAGTCAAAGGAAGGACTTTTTGAATGGTCAGTCATGCCCTTTGGTTTGAAAAATACTCCAACCACTTTCATGAGGATGATGGATGATATCCTGCGACCATTCACCAATACTTTTGTAGTGGTGTATCTGGATGACATTCTAATTTACAACAAGACTTGGGCCGAACACTTGTAGCATATTCAGTAGGTTTTGCACACCTTGTGACAGCACAAGCTATACGCCAACCTAGAAAAATGCTCCTTCGACATGGACAGGGTCCATTACCTGGGCTACATCATTGATCAACATGGTGTACATGTGGATCCAGCCAAGATCCAAGTCATCGGTGACTGGCCAACCCCAACAACACTCATTGAGCTTCAGAGCTTCTTGGGACTTGCTAATTTCTACCGTAGGTTCGTGTTAGGTTTCTCCCATATTGCATGGGCCCTCATCCAAATAAACAACGGTGGTGGTAAGGAGAAATTTGCATGGGGCCGGTCCCAACAACAAGAGTTCGATGATTTGAAGCAATGCTTATGCTCAATTCCAGTACTTTCACTACCAGACCTGCAACATCCCTTTGAGATCGAGACAGATGCTTCAGACTATGTTGTGGGCACCGTTCTCACTCAGCACGACCACCCCGTGGCCTATCATAGTGAGACACTGTCAGATATTGTCTGTAAGTACCCTACTTATGAAAAAGAAATGTACTCCATTGTGCAAGCATGCTGCCATTGGAGACATTACATTCTTGGGAAGGAGACAATCATCCACATTGAGCATAAGCCACTGTAGTTCATGCAGACACAAGGAAAATTGCAGAATGACCGCCATCAAAATTGGTCCACATACTTGCAACAATTCCACCTCAACATAAAGTATAAAACACGAAGCACCAATCACGTCACTGATTTCCTCAGCAGAATGCCAGTCACGACACTCACCACGGTGCTAGACTCTTGCAGCCATGAGACATCTGGATGGCCCCAACTCTATGATACAGACCTTGACTTCACCACCACCTACCAAATGTTGGGTGCAAATGCAGTTGGCGATAATTTCCATCTTCAGGATGGGTTGTTGTGTCGCCTGGGCCATATATGTGTTCCATCAAGTGAGCAAGCAAAGATGATCTGGGAAGCCCACTACAGTCGTGTGGTAGGACAGTTCGACGCCGAAAAGACAGTGGCGATGCTACATAAATATTTCTACTGGCCGAAACTTCGACATGAGGTCGACAAGTATATCAGGTCCTGCACTGCCTGCGCTCTTTCTAAACCGACCACTAAGAAACAGGGCCTGTACACCCCTCTTCCTACTCCTTATAGGCCATGGGAATCCATCTCAATGGACTACATGTCGGACCTCCCATCCACCAAGCAGGGAAATGACTGTGTTTTTATGGTTGTTGATCGCTTTTCTAAGATGGCGATTCTGGTTGCCTGCAAGAAGAGCATCACAGCAGAGGCCACTGCCAAGCTCTTCTTTGAATGAGTTTGGGTACATTTTGGAATCCCAAAAACCATTGTCTCAGATCAGGATAGTTGATTTCTCAACACATTCTGGTCGAGCCTTTGGTCACTGCTGGACACCAAGCTCACCAAATCCACGATCTTCCACCCCCAGACAGATGGCCAAACCGAGGTTGTAAATCTAATGATTGTGCATATCCTTCACATGTATAATTCAAATCACCCTCGCACATGGGATGAGAGCCTTCCCTATGTCCAACATAGCTACAATCGAGCCTTGCATAGCTCAACTGGCCACAACCCCTTTCAAGTGGGTTTGGGATTCCAACCATTGGGTCCCATAGATGTTGCACTTCCCCTTGCGGTCACCTTGACTGACTCATATTCTGCTCCAACTGAAGCTGACAAATCCACTTGGTTCATTGAGTGGATCTAGCACATCTTCCAACAGGTTTATGATATCCTACAGAAGTCCAATGATAAGTACAAACAACGCCATGATCAACATCGGGTGCCACATAAGTTTTAGGTGGGAGACAAAGTTTGGTTGCACTTGCAGAAAGAACGCCTTACAAGACCCCATCGAAAGCTTCGACCACTCCATTATGGACAGTACACTATCACCAAGGCCGTGGGGGATAACACTTTTGAGCTCAACATTCCTCCTTTCCTTGACCTGCACCCAATGTTCAACATGGATCTCCTTCGCCCTTATTTCCCACCATTATTGGACACCTCAGAAGTAGCAGAACAATTGACACCAAAAGAGCTCAACCCTGACTACATACAACAAGAATCTAATGATCAGATTGTGGACATACATATCAAGGGCACTCGACAACAAAGGATCCATCTTTATCGAGTCGTCAAAGCAGGGCAACTCCTGCGCCAAGGCAAGTGGCTCACCCAGGGCCAAATTCAACATAAATTTCCTCATCTAATGGGGGACCTCAACGCAATGTAGACCATTGCTTCCTAAGGAGGGAGGATTGATCCATATGGATATCGGTGGCCACCCACCTTTTCCAACTGGCTCAAAACAATTTTTTGACAATTTTGGCAATTTACTATTTTTAGCAGTTTTAACTTTTGGGGCCATTTTGAGGGCCTAAATGAAGGTTTTTCGGTATCGAGCTCCTCAAAGATAGTCGATGACATGATTGATCCCCCAAAATGGATCTCCTCAATGATACCTTTCCAATGGGCTATCACACACCTAAAACGGAGATCGTATGCGAAAGTGACGACCCCAGGAAGTTGATGTACTAACTTACCCAAACGGGGCCCACATGACTTTTGGCGCTTCATCTCCTAGGGTTAGGTTTTTGGATGTCTAGGGTTTTTGGAATTATTTCTTATTGTAAAAAGGAATTCAAAGCCTCATTGTAACCTGCTTCTTGTGAAGGCGCGCTTTCGTCACATCTCTTCTTAAAGATAAGCCGCCACCATTCCAACAAGCTTGTTTTCGCTGCATTTTACAGTTTCAGCTTATTTTGTTATTGAATAGAAAACCAGTTTTACTGTATCTCTGTTATTTTGTGTTAAGCACCTATTAATAATCTATATTCATTTCATTCTGCTCATAAAATACGGATCAAAAGAGAAGCATTCCAGGGTACCATAAAATAAAAATGAAGAAAAGAGTAAGAGTTATGCATAAGTACTTAAAGGAAGGAATCATGGTTAGTAAGAATCAAAGAAGAATAATAGAGATACATATTCAAAAAGACCTACCACGTTCAGGAAACACAACCATAATGAAGGGATTCACAGAAGAGAAGATCATGATCAGCTGAGGTATGAATTCAGAAGGACTACACCAAAAAGAAGATCATTCACTTCCAGGTATGTAAATTTCTTTTATGGTCATTTTTTTTTTTATTGTACTAACTTTGGACATAAGGTTGCATATTGCAGGGCTCGTGGAAGAAATGTTCAAGCAAGAAAATCTTATGTAGTCCCACATGACATTAAATGTTACAAATGCCATAATTATGGACACATAACTCGTGATTGTAGAAGCATGATGGATACTTTTATGAAAGATAACATTGATACCATATATAAGAAGGTTTGGAAAAGAAAACAAGAACAAGAAGAAAAAGTACTCTCAGGATTGGCAATAGTACGAGATGAAAACAAATCTATAAGGAAAAAGGAATATGTCATACATGGGAAGGTTTGGAGAAGAAATGAAAAACTAGAAGAACATGTGAATAAAGAACATGTCTCAAAGATTGTAGGATTTGCAGTAGTGCGTGAAAGAAAAGAAGAGAGGGAGAATAAAGAATAGGTTCAAGAGATTGTACTTTCAATAATTGTAGTGCAAGATGAATCCATTGACAAAAAGGAAGAAGTCATATTTTAGAGAGATGATGAGTCTACATATGAAGAGGAAGATTACTTCGCATCAGAGAAGGTATTTTTATGAGCCATCCGGCTTGGAGACTCCTAGTAAATATGAATATTGGACAGGGGGAGTCAGTGTAGTAGACAATACAAATCAAAGAACCATCTTTTGAGCACTATGAAGTGACAGATTGATTGATTGAGAAAGCAGTGTTCCCACACAGGTGTCAGTTGGAAATTACACATGAAGAAGTTTATGTTTGTTTTCAGGAAGAGATATCTTCAGTACATGTTGTTCTAGGCATGCAAAGTTTGGTTTGCAGTGGACACATTTGATATGTGATGTTCATGTGAAGTCTTTAGAATAGTATAGTGACAGATGGGTCAACATATTGGAAAGTTGAGTAGCAGAGTTATGGATAGTTTGTGACATATGGACATAGATAGATTCATGAGATTCTTAGTAGGTATAGAGAGCATGGGTAAAAAAAGATGCATAACAATGTATTTTCAATTGGACTCAGTGAATTCAGTTGATTACCAAAATGAAATAAATGAAAGGTACATTATAACAGGGAAAGAGAAATTGTCAACACAATCTATATCATCACAAAAAAATCATTTGACAGTATTGTCAAGTTTACATGACAAGTAAATGAAGAAATAAAATTTTGAATGCTTTATATATATGTCAGTGGATTACATGAGGAATCACCAATGGAAAATAAACAATAATGGAAGAGAGGAAAGGAAACATTTCATAGGTATCTCTACGTCTTGCAGAGAAGGAAAATCACCAGAGAGAGAGAATCTAGAAAGGAATATCAGTAGCATGTAGACATGGGGAGACATACCCATAAGGGGAGCTATTCTTTTTCCCATGATTAGTTAGAGAAGGTACAGTTTAAGGAGGATACATATTGACAGTGGGAGTTAATCCTTTGTCAAAGGGTGAAAGATAAACAAATTCATGATGATGGAGAGATAGAGGTAGTGTAGACAGAAGATTATTCCCAAGGAGAGATTAGTAAGGGTGAGCAACCCCAAAGGGGGAGAGATACCCAGAGAGATACCCTTTTCCATTGATCTCAAAGGGGGAGAGTGAGAAAAATTGATGAGGAGTGATGGTCATAGATAGATTTTGAGCATGAGTGTTTCCATGTCGAAGTGTTTCCATCAATGTTGGTGTTGCCATCAATACCAAAGGGGGATATTGTTGGAGAATTGGTTTAGATTGATGGACAAATGGTTTGGATAGTTGGTTGTCACTGATGTCAACACTTGGAGAGTGACCATGGATAGTGATGTCAACCTGTAAATATTGATTTCAACCCTTGTTGATTTCAATTGATGTGGATGAGATCATTGGATATTTTATTATCATTTGTATGGTTGAGAGTAATGGTGAGTTTTGTCGGAGACATTTGAAGGATTCTGGTAGAAATGTTGAATGAGGAATATGGACTCGAAGTATTGATTAAATTAAGGTAAGACACTCATAAATGGATATTACTCATCGTTCCATTTTCGACGATATGTGGAACATCACATAGTTCCTCACGGTTAGGGATATATGGTCTTGCGAAGTTGGAATCCCCAAAGAGTGGTCAAGAAACCCCTAGTTGGTTACAAGTTGGTTAATAAAGGCGTAAATTTGTTGTAACAAAAAAACCCTAGAAGCCCTAAAGTAAGGAGGGGAGTTACCTATCACTTGTATAAATACAACTCATGGAGTCATTCATTAGTACATTCACATACACTTATATTGAACATCTATCTAGTGAATTAATATGGTTTAATGAATGGTTTAGTGATTGTTATGGTCTAGTAATTTGGTAATGGTTTATCTTACTATTGGAAAGTCTACTAGTGAATTTGAGGTTGAATCTAACGTATCAAGTTTGAGGTAGAAAAAAGTTTGAAGGGTCAGAAGTTTCAGAGTAGCAAAACTTAAAAAAAACCCTAGTTTCTGAGGCGTACACGAGTTGAAAGTAGAATAGGCAGCGTACATACGAGGGATTCCAATAGAAGAGGTAGCGTACACACATAGGATGCACATGAAGAGGTAGAGTACATGTAAAAAACTCATAAAAATATTGAGTGGATGTTAGTACTCAGTCCCTGAATTCTGAAGCAAGTACACAGGTCTTCATTCTACAATTTCTCATGAATAAAGGTATGTCATTTATGTATTTGTTTGAGGCTTGAATCTTGGATGATATGACACATGCTTAAGGTATGTCTTGGAGGCCCTTGATGGTACATGGTTGAGGTAATATTTTTATTTGCTTGAGACACACTCTTGGTAATTAGTATATGTATGTTATGGTTCATTGTTAGAGGCACATCTTTGTTGTATTGGCATATACTTGAGGCTTTTCATACTGTGTTATGAGACTACATATTTGTGATATTGAGGAGCATCCTTGAGGCATATGACTAGAGGAATTTCATGGTATATGGTACATGTTGGGTGAGATACGTTGTTGGTACACTTCTTGGTTTATTGGTAAGAGGTGTATGGTTTTTGTGTTAGTGGTCTACCATTGTTATTGATACATTATTGAGATATACACTTGGCATATGGTAGTACATGCATAGGAGACATCTCTTAGTGGTGATGGTAGCTAGTTTAAATACACTCTTGGTATTACTTGTTCAACATATCTTATGGTAAATGGTATAGTACATGTTTGATTCTTGATATGGTATATGAGATACATTTCATGGTTGGCACATGGTATGGTATAAGATACATGTATTGATGTGCATGGTTGATGTACATAGTTGATTTGCATGGTTGGCACATGGTATGGTATATGATACAGGTACATGGTTGGTACATGGTTGATGGTACAGGTTGATGTATGGTTTTGGTACATGTTGATGCATGGTACAAGTTGGTACATGGTTGAGACACATATCTTGTGATGGTATGTGGTGATGTTAGATCATGCTTGGTTGAGGCATGTGTTTGTTGGACATCTAGTTGAGAGGTGTATTTGGTATATGATCCATGTGAGAGGATCTGGTTGAGTATCAATGATAGTGACAGTGACAGTGACAGTGACAATATCAGTGACAATGGTAGTGACAGTGACAGTAACAAAGGAAGAAAAGGGTCAGATTTCATAAAGGTGAAAACCCTAGTTCTCAGAAGGTGTACACAGGTTGTAGTATAGAAAGTCTGCATACATATGCAGGCTGCAGTATAGAAAAGGCATGTACATACACGAGCTGCAACATAGACATGTTGCGTACCTATTGGTTTTGCTGGTACATACATGTTACAAGTACATGTTGATCACAGACTATTGGTACAGGTTGTTGGAACAGATTGGTACATATTTACAGTGGTATATCTCACAATGACAGTGTGGCAGTGGTTTCATCATATATTTGACACTTATATTTTAGGGAAGATGGACGAGGAAAGGATAGGTGGTTGTAGCCACCTTCCGGTTGTATCCAGAGAACATATGGCTTATAGCCTCCTTCTGGTTGTAGCCAAAGAATCAGGGAGTTGGAGCTTCCTTCAGGTTGGAGCCTGAGAATAGGTGGTTATAGCCACCTTTCGGTTGGAGCCGAAGAACATAGGGGGTTGTATCCTCCTTCTGGTTGTATCCAAAAAATCATGGATTTGGAGCTTCCTTCGAGTTGGATCCTGAGAACTAGGTGGTTGTAGCCACCTTCTAGTTGGAGTAGAAGAACCTAGGGGGTTGTAGCCTCCTTCTGGTTGGAGCCAAAGAATTAGGGAGTTGTAGCTTCCTTTAGGTTGGAGCCTAAGAATAGGGGGTTGGATCCTCCTTCCAATTGTAGTCAGAGAATTGGGAAGTTGGTGCTTCCTATGAATGAATTCTTGATATATATAAGAAAACATTCTCTGGTTTTCTCCCATTTGGGTTTCCACGTAAATAATGGTGTACTAAGTTCTTGATGTGATGTTGATGTGATGTTTCTTATGTTTACATTCTTATGATATATATTGAATCCAATCATAGATGATACATTGACGATAAACTATTGAACATTGTTGATAAAGTGAAAGAATACATATTTTGGTTAAAAGTGGTATAAAGTGCTGATATTGATTCACCCCCCCTCTTAGTATTCCAACAGAGACATCACAAATTAGGTTCAAAACAAGTGATAGATACTTGTTGGTTTGAGGGAATTATCAAGCAAAGGATGACTCCAATATCTCTTCGATAACATCATCAAAACCATTTGAAAAATGTTGGAGTATTGAAATGAAATCCAAGGGTAAGTAATGCACCTTCCCTTGAAGATTAATTTGTGATTCTGGAACAAATATTATTGGCAGTGCTTCTTGGGTTAGCTTGATGTTTCCATTATCATGCATGATGATGAGCTGTCTATTTGTTGTCATTTACCCATGGGGGTTTGATAATTCTTTGTGTTCTTCATGCTATGTCTCTTCCATCATTGACATATGTGCATAGATAGTTGTAATTCCAAATTGTATATAATCATTGAATGAGACATTGATGCTCACACTCATTTCCAAAACATAAATGCAATCATCAAAGATAGGGTTATCATGATCAAATTGTGTTTTATTATGTTCAAGAAATATTGTTTGAAAATTATTTTCAACATTGTGCACCTTGGATGGATTGTTACTATGAATGGATCTTTGATTAATAAAACCTTGAAAAATATTCCTTCTCTCCCTTACCACTCAATATTTTGTCCTCGAAAGAAAAAAGTAAATATTCTACTACATGATAAAAATTGGTAGATTCTCATGTAAGTGATCATTGTCAAACATATTTGCGTAAAAAGTATAGAAATATTTAGATTATGAAAATGACTAAATTTCCTCAATAGGATACCTTTCACATACCAAAGAATATAAATTGTTCTCTATATGTCTAGGATTAACAATTGATACAATTCCTGAAGAACTATCACTAGTTTGTTCCCACGCTGAGCTTAAGGAGTTTCAAAATTTTGAAGGAAGTTCCCTTGTTTGTGTGACAAAGTGTTGTTTAGAAACCATGTTTTCTCCATCTTCTTTCCTCATATTATGATTTCCATTAGAGGATATGGTCTCTATGTTTCCCAGTACCATCTTATCATTCAAATTTATAACAATTCCATAAACTTGTTCTTTATTGAATATAGGTTTGAAATAATATTTTAGAACATTACCCTCAGGTTGTGCATCAAAATGAGATTGAAAAGTATGACATTTCTGAGGGTAGGCATGTGTGGTATTTAGGTCTGAAAAAATTTCTCCGATATGGGAGGTGACTGAATATTCATTGTGAAAATATGAATTAGAGAAGTGATAAATGATATCTTTCACATTAGATACCTTTTTATTTTCCAAATTGTCCCCTTTGGAAATAGAAGAAGGTATGAAAACCAATCAATAATTCCTTGGTCTGATGGTTTGTCACTTTCAAGAAATCTACAATAAGTTTGTTGGAAAATTGGTTGTCATTGATTTCAACCTTAGAAGAATCCCTAAAGAAAGGACTATAATCCCCTAAAAGTGATGATGATGTGTCCATTTTAATAATCCTTGAATATCCTTGAAATATCCTTGACATAAGTGTATATAAATCCAAAGTGGTCCCCTTATGGCATAGCTTTTAAGCATGGCCCTCGCAGGATGAGATAACATGTGGTTGTTTCCACATGACCATTTTGATTTGTACACAAATGGAGCCTTGAATAATCCTCTAAATCCAACTGAAGAATCCCCTAAAGCCAAGAAAATAATCCTCTAAAGTAAAGTAAAGAATCCCCTAAGGTCAACCATCCTTAAGGAAGAGGTGCAACCCTTGGTCGCACCCCGTCATGTGGAGAAGAATCATATAAATAAGAGGAGCCTCATTTGGTATTTTCATCACACCCATTCGACCTAGCCAAGGACGAGGAGTGAATTTAAGCCTAGAGGAGCAAATTTCCAACTGAAGATGAAGTGAATAAGGGAGAAATTCCAAGGGAATATGAAGTTTTGTGATGATTTGTTCTAGGGTTTTTCTTTGAAGGACATCTTGGCATTTTCGATATAACATTTTTTTAGAATGATTAACATAGTGAAACTTGGAGGTGTTTTAGAAGAGATATCAAAAAATATTGGGTATACATTTTAGGTCTTGACTCATTACAGGTTTGGAGTTATACTCAGTGGAAATTGGGGTTTTTAAAACTAGGGTTTTCTTCTTCAAAACGAGTCATCTTTCTATTTTCTCTATAATTTTTTTCCAGGGACGATTCAAGGAGACAAACTTGGAGGAATTTAATAGAATACATCGAAGAATATTGGGTACAATTTTCAGATCCCGATTCATTACAAGTACAAAGTTATACTTGTTGGAAGTTAGGTTTTGTGACGAATCCATAAACTAGTCCCAAACAAGTGTTCGATATAAAAAAGGTTGTATCTGAAAATTATTAGGTCCAAATTGAATTCAATTTGTTACATTATAAGGAGAAAAAATCCTAATATCCGAGGTCCAAGTTTCACAATAAAAAACAAAAAATTGAGCTCATGGCGAATCTTACAAGTTTGCATATTTGAGGTATAGTTTTGAGCAGTTTTGTATGCATATTTAAGAAGTGATTTTGGGATTGTATTTGATGGGTGATTTGATCCTAGATTATCATTTAAAACATTCCAAGGGGATTGGTGTCTCCTTCTAGTAAGTGCTGGAAAACTCAGGGAGTGTGTGCTTCCTTCAAGTTGGTGCTTGTAAAATCTTGAAACTACTTAAGAAAAATTTTCGTGGTTTTCTCCCAGTTAGGTTTCCACGTAAAAATCGGTGTCCAATGTGTATGGGTTTATGTGATGATGAATGGAATTATTAATGGTTAATTTTAATGTTGTTATTGAAGGTTAATATTGTTGAAATAATTCTATATTGATTCAACCCCCCTCTTGGTATTCTTGAATATTCTAACAAAATTTGCATGACTCATTGGAATAAATCATCCAGAGGTCTGTTTCTAAGATTACACATTTCTTCAAGTTCATTACAAAGTTCTTCATAATCATAATTTACATGAGCGGTGATAAATATTTCCATGAATTATTTCCAACTATGTATTTATTTCGCTGGTAATGTACTATACCAATCCTTAATTCATCCTTCCAATGTGAGGATAAATAAACGACATATTTCATTGTCGTGAACAATTTTAAGTTTTTGACATGCAAAGTTAAACTGATTGAGGTGCATGAATGTAGAACATTTCCTTCACCATAAAAATTCAAGTTTGAAAATATATCAAGTGTCCTAACTGATATTCCACTTGAGGATCTCAAAATACTCAAAGGGTGTTTCCAGACATAGATATGGCGAGGAGCCATGAGCTAGATAAAACAATTTATTGAAATGACTCCACATGGGCACGCTTTTCATCATGCCCTCCTTATAGCACCAATTCTATTGATGGGTCTATGTGTCCTTGATTTACAATAGGGGTTAACCCTAGTTATAAATCCCAATTATACCTCACACCATTTGGAATAGTGAACCCATCAGGATTCTAGCCTGGTATCCATTACTATTTTGGGGTTTACCTGTTGCGGCCCGGTCCACTAATGATGTTTTCTAAGCTAAAGAATGAAATGAAACTAATATAAGATGAAAATTCATGCATCTGGAAGAGACTAATAGTAACCATAAAGTAAATATATAACCAGAAATGCCCCTGTCAATGACCCAAGAAATAGTTGACTCATAACAAAGACAAAAATATGAGTGAATGACTACAAACCTAGAATATTCCATCTTTAAAATAATCATCTACAATCCTATGCTCACAGATTCAGACAAACATTTCCTGAAGAACATAAATATAAATGTATAATCCACACGTAGGAATAGTATATAATGTAATATACATTCTTACATAACTTCAGTGTTGAGAAAAAGTAGAGGAATAGTCCACAACATGTGCAACACAAGAATCAAAATTCTCTAGAAAATAGTTTGGCCAAAAATGATTCTCCTAATTAAAGTTCCAACGATAGTACATGAAATCTACAAGATCCAAAAGCCCCTATCTTGAATACACTGACTCTATTTATTAAAATTCACCCTAACTATTGGCCTTCTGCCTCCTTGACGCTTGACCTTATGTTTGCAATTTTTTTTATTTATCCTCTATGGAATGATGAGGAAATACTAATAGTAGAAATGTTCATATTTAGTATTTCTTGCATCATGTACATTCACAATTAGAATTTTTATTTTAGTGCAAGTTGTAGGCGATCATGGATTTTGGCCCTAGTTCACCTCATACAATGTAATCAATAACTTGCATACCATGGGTTTCCTTTTCTTCTTTTAATGGAACTTGCCTATTATGATATTTCATGCCTTATTTTAAATTTGTACTTCATCCTCTATCATTTGAGCTTGGTTTTTGTTATTTGATTGTTTCTCGTGTGTTGGTACCTCATCCATTTCTATAGATAACATTTGCAGAGTCACTGTTGTGTACTTGTGTTTCCTCCTTGTCCTGATGTCTAGAATCCATGTTTCTATTGTTCACTCCTTCATACATTATGGCTTTAGATTCCCATGCATAATCCTCTTTCAGTATATGTACCTGGATTCCATTTACCCCAAGATACATAAGTTACCAATATATAAAATTAAAAAACATACTTTAAAAAGGTTCATTTATCATAAAACATTCAATTGGAAACTCAATAAGGAATTCAAATCTACTTCCCTGAGTTTGATCTCTAGTTCTCGTGTTATCAGGTTTTTGGGTTGTTAACAGTGCTCTTGTACTAAAATTTGAAAATATGGAACAAATGATAAGGAATATCCTGAAACCTACACCACATAACTTGTAGATATCAAAGATACCTTTCTGACGGTATGAGGAGCTTGTAAAAATTTGTTCAAGGTCAAAAGTTATGGCAAAAACTTTAGGAGTTAGGTTTTGCTTTTGTTGGCCCTTGACCAAGTTTTGGGAGATCCTTGGTCAAGTTTGACCTATTTTGGGACTCCGACATCCTGTCGAAGGCAGAGCGCAAGACGAAGCAAAGATAACGGGATCTCGACCCCTTTTTGGGTCCTTTTTGGGATTTGGGATTATGTAACAAGTATGGGGATGTCGACGCATGGGTTTACCCATGTTTAGGCCTATTTTGTAAAGTATAAATAGATGTCTAGGCAATGTAAGGAGAGGGATATGTATGGATATTTGTGTGATATTGAGCTAAGTTCTAGCTATGGATTGTAGATGCTTTGTGCATACTGTGTTAGACTTGTAGAGCTGAGTGCAAGTGACTATAGAAGGCTAAGTGCTGTAACCTAGCTCAGGGAAGGAAGATCTGGTGAGGTGTGCACAAATCTCCTGTCCTATGCAGAGTAAGGTTTTTGAGGATCTGTGCATGTAATTGATTAACAAAAGATAATATAAAAGAAGAAGAGTTGGTGGACGTAGCCCCAGGGTGGGGGTGAACCACATACAAGTTATGTTGTTATTCTTTGCGCGATGTGTTGATGTGTTTATGTATGTACTTGCTAAGTGCTTTGATATAGATAGATATATCTGTTTATGCTTTGTGCTAACGGTGTATATGGATGTTAGATCTGAACTATATGAATATTCTTAGTGCTTGAATCTGCTAGATCTAATCTACTTCTCTATGATAAGTGCTTAGATAAATCAGATTTGGTTGAATACTACGATGCTCTATAATTAGGGTTTTTCTGTGCTGTTACTAAGAACTGAATGTTGATGACTGTTTACTGCTAAGTGCTCTGTTAAGTATTCCAATCACAGATCTGTGTCCCAGCTAAGGTTGCAGACACCTGAGTCATGCAACCACCCCTGCCTCTACCTCGAGTGAGACTTCATCTATTTCGCAGGTGTTATCGAAAGGGCTGGTAGTTAGGGTTTTTTTGGTGCACTGTTGTAGCATTGAACCTGGGGTCTACCTCTGTGCCAACAAAATGGTTCTGTTGCCAGGACCTGAAACTGTGATTGTTGGGAACTGAGGAAGAAGAAGATTTGTGCAAAGATCTGACCTGAAACTGTGATTGCTGGGAACTGAGGAAGAAGAAGCATTGTGAAAAGATCCGACTTGAAACTGTGATTGCTGGGAACTAAGGAAGAAGAATCTTTGTGCAAAGATCCGACCTAAAATTGTGAAATCTCTGTGCATAGATCTGTCACTCTAGTGCACAGTACTCTACTTAGTTTGAGAAGCTCTGTGATAAAGAAAAAAAGTCCGATCGGAAAGAAAAAAGGTAAGATCTGAAAGCTTTGTGCTCTGAGAAAGGTAAAAGTGAGAATTTTTTATTAAAAGAGGTAAGATCTGGAAGCTCTGTGCTGTGATAAAGGTAAGAATAGTGAAAAGTTCTAGATCTGAAAGCTTTGTGCTCTATAGAAGTAAAGATAAGTGGATTTTTTTTTTCAATAGTATGGATCTAGGTATGTTTGATAGATCCTGTCCTAGCTTGAAAACTACGACACTAATAGATGAAAGAACGTTTGACTTGCGTAGATCTGATAAGAATAGTGAAAGATATGTTATACCTATACATAGAAATAATGTTTGGACTAACAAATGGATGCATGATCCTAGAAAGAGTTTTTTGCAGGTTAGCTACCATGATCCTAGTGCACAATTCAGGAAAGGATGAGGATCATTTAAAAGAAAGAGAGGATTAACCCTCTGTTATAGTTGCATAAAACTAGGACATCTTGTTAAGGAGTGTCATGGGAGAAGACCTAGTTGTCTTTGTTGCAAAGCTATGGACCATGAAGTATTGGATTGTCTTAGAATGATTTCTAAGATTGAAGGAATGAACATGAGATAAGAAAACGCTAAGGCATATCCAGAAACTACGATTATGGCAGAACCTCGGAAAGAATCAGAGAAAGTATTGCTACAGATAAAAGACACCCTAAATGTGTTCAGGTTTAAGCTATTATTAGAGTTCTTTTCATTTCACTAGATAACAATAGCATAATATAGGATCACTGAGAAATACACAATCACAAGAGACACATCATTTATCCCGGGAAACCCTCATGGGGGAGAAAACCCCCAAAAAAATCCTTATTATAGATAGCCAATACAATGCCAAGAGATAACTCAAACAAATACAAAAATTCCTCTCCCAAGAATGCACCTCTCTCTCTCTCTCTCTCTCTCTCTCTCTCTCTCTCTCTCTTCTCCAATTGCAGCTCCGAAACTTGCTCCTCAAATGAACAAGTGAGTGTGTGTCTAAGTGAGGTGCTAGCCTCCTTATTTATACAACTATGGCACGTGTGGAGGTGTCTTTTCACTGGCAGGGCCGACTTCTCAATCTGGGTGGTTATAACCACCTTTAATATATTTCGGGGCCTCTTTAATATATTATGGGGCCGACTTCTTATTCTACCTATTACAATTATGTTTTGACCAATCCGCAAAAGGGGATTTGGTCTTTTACAATAGCCGACATGATCAATCTGCAATAGGGGATAGATCTAATGAATAATACAACAATAATAATTAGAATACACTTTGCAGTTACATTATTTCAACACTCCCCCTTAATAAGAAGGGTATTCTATAATAGCATCGGGCGAGAGAGAGGACAACATCATCAACAACATCAGGTGGGTGAGAGGACATCATCATCAATATCATCTTGGAACACTGACTGGCGTATCTATAAATCATCGGAAGTTTTTCTCATCATCAACACAACACAAAGGCTGGAGCATCATCAACACAACATGGAGCTGGAGTAGCATCATCATTCTCATCGGTATGAGGCTAAGGTAACATCATCATCATCTTCACCATTAAAGATGAAATAATATCATCATCATCATCTTCAGCAAGGACTCATGAGATGAAGTGGCATCATCATCATCATCTTCATCTTCAACAAGAGGTTGAAGTGGCATCATCATCATCAAATGCATCAACATGGATTAGTATAAAACTAATACATCCTCATAATCAATAACAACACAAGGCTGATACAACATCAAAAGCAGTAATATCACAACACAAAGGCTAGCAACACATCATAGCAATTACGCTGGCACATCATCACAACAATTAAGCTGGAAAACACCACAAAAATTAAGCTGGAAAACACCACAACAATTAAGTTGGAATCACAATACTAGACTAGCTTTACGTCACAACCATTAAGCTGGAAGCACAATACTAGGTTGGATTTACGTCACAACAATTAAGCTGGAACAACAATACTCGGCTTGCTTTTCATCACAACAATTAAGCTAGAAGCATGGTACTAGACTGGCTTTATGTCACAACAATTAAGCTGGAAGCACAATACTCGGCTTACTTTTTTTCACAACAATTAAGCTGGAAGCACAATACTAGGTATATCTCAACAAAACAACTAGATTGGCTTTACGTCACAACAATTAAGCTGGAAGCACAGTGCTAGGCATATCTCATCACAACAATCTACACTGGCTTTGCGTCACAACAATTAATCTGGAAGCACAGTGATAGACATATCTCAATGCAACAATCTAGACTGGCTTTACGTCACCGCTGTTAGTGCTCAAAATGTATTGGTAATTTTTAGCGCCTTCATCCAATTTAGGCTAGATTTTCCATCTTTGGCCGATATTTAACCAGGGTCACAATTTCAAGCATTTTCCAGATAGTATTGACAAGCTCCCATTGATTGATTTTTGCGAGAGACTCCTATGACTTTGCCTTCTGACCTGCATTCCTAAAAATGAAATGATTAATGCTGCCCAAGTGTCAATCTCTAATCATATTTCTAAGCCTAACCTATCTTATGAGTTTTATATATTTTACCAAAAGATTGGAAAGTCCCACAGGCCGATTCTCATGTCAAGCCACGAGTCGACACACCAGCCAAGTGCAAGCGCCAAGCTACAGGGGATCAAAATTTTCAATCGTCGAGTTGACAAATTTGAGATTACATGTGTTCAGTTTTTGTGCCGAATAAGCAGAACTTTTATTGACCAAGTGCTAGCAGCAGAGACATATCTACGGTTGTGTTGATGATACAGGTGCCACGCAACACATTACGAGTCAAGCTATGAGTCAAGCTATGAGTCAAGCCACGCAACTACCAAGCTCAAGGCGCCACGAGGAAGCGGCCACGAGGAGAGATGAACCGCGTATTAGAGCTTGCAGGTGTCGAATATGTTTCATGAACGCAGAGAAAGTGCTTTCCAAACACCTATTGCAATCCATTCACTCTGCTGCCATTCATTGGATTCATGACTGTTGCACTATGTCGCATACCGAGGCTACTTATAGTTGTGGATCTTGCACATATCCTTTGAATTTGAGCTCATAAAACCGCATCATTTCAAATATTGTTTCAGAATACCGCAAAGTCATCAAGAAAGGCATCATTTATTTCCTGTCCATTAATGCGAGCAGGTTCACTCAGGTTGAAGAGGTTAAAAGTGCTCCATACTCCTGGCATCTTTACCGTATGAGAACCTTTGTCGATGTCCAAATATTGTTAAAATTATTTGATATAGTTCAGGACCAACAATTTAAAACTCCTAGCATGATTTTCAAATAATATAAACAACATGTAAATCTGCAGTAGGGTTTGTAAAGATGATAGAAATGTCTGCTTTGTGTTACCTGTTTTCAACTCATGTCTTACATCAAGCTCAACAAGTAGAACGCTTGTATGAACAGTGACATAAAATGGAAAGAAGCAGTGACAGGACTGAAATATTTCAGGGAAGCTTTTAGCATCATTGCATTGAAGCAGGAATTCAATAAGGTTAAGAATGGAAAAAGTAACGGAATCCTTGATTCTGCAAAGACCCCGACAAAAATATCCATTCACCCAGGCAGCTCTTGAAACTCTTGAAAGTATTTGGAGTATTGGTTAAAAAATGCAGGGAGTAGATAGAGATTTTTGAAGAATAACATAAAGAGTAAGAGAGCAAAAAGCAAGCAGTGACTTGGCTTGGTTTTCAGGGAGAAGTTTCTTATGCAGATGACATTGCACACAATCATGGTGTGGTGTTAATATTAAGTGAGTATCTACATTCTATCACTGCTCACTTTGACCAATTGTGAGTTGCATACCTGTGAGAAGACATGAAATCGTTCTGTTTCGATGGGGTTTATCTCTGTTCCATCTTGCTCGTTTAGAGGAATAAATAAAGCTACAGTATGAAGATATTCAAAGGATGCCTAAGGATAGAACAACTGATAATGGAGATTGTGTATGCTTGCCTGAACATAGCACATGCGAGGTTAACACTTATTCAGAATAGATATGGACAACTTTCATGAATTTTCTTCCAAATGTAGCTCATGCTCACAAATATTCGATAATACAAATGAACCTATCATCTAGCTAAGCTGCTTGCATGTTCTGCACACTCGATGTTTGCTTCAAAGTTTTCAAACATCTCCATCTGAACAGAGATTGTAATGGACTCCATCACCCAATGAGAGCACCCACTGTTTTAATAAAACTACTCGAAGCACAGAGAAGATGCTTAATAGAATATATAGAACAATTGAAGAAGACAGAGATGAAACACTGACTTCTGCAACTCATTTAAATCAGCCCTGAACTTAAATAAAGAAGCTTGAAGTTCAGAAAGAAGGAAGGAAATACATTTTCGCAATTTTGAAAGCTAGTTTCAAAACAAAGATTTTGGTGGCTTACAGGTTAATATTTCTGGCTCTTTAGCCACCGAAAGCACAGGGAAGGGGGCAGAGTTCTATTCTTTTTGCACAGAGATAAGTTTTGTCGTCCCAGGTTGCGTGGAGATGGTTTATTAGAAAAGATAATAATTTCAAGATTTCAAATCATTATCCTTTCTCTGTATTAGAGGCAGAATACAAAGTGAGAAGATTCAAAGCCCTTTCTAGTTTTGTTCAAAGATCTCATAAGCTGTCAAAGGAAGATTTCCAGTGCTTTGTCATCACCTTTAAGGCTGTTGAAGATGCCAGATATTGTTATAGCTGTCGAAGATTGCTGAAGATCACAGATTATAATTAGGATTTGATTCCTTTAAGTTAGGATCTAATCTTATGATTTGAAAACTGTTTTGACTTTGTTCTATTATTAGTATTTTAGATCCATTTTAATAGGATCTTAAAGTTTGTTGTAAAGGCTATAAAAGCCAAGGATTCAGTCCTTAGGAAGGGTTCGATTTTGAGTTCTAAACTGTACTACTATTGTGATAGAGATTCTTTCTATAATATGTTCAACCTGCAAGCTTATTTCACTGATAGAGATTCTTTCTATAATATGTTCAACCTGCAAGCTTATTTCACTGTTATTGTCAGATCTTCTTTTCTCTTTTTGTTATATGCTTATGAGTTGAATTATGTTCTTTATCTATGTTTACATAGTCCATTGGTGACTGTCATCTCACTATCTGATTAGTAAGAAAATGATCATAAGTATTTATTGTTGATCTGTTAGCCCATCATATCTATTGTTTTATAGACGTATGTTCTGGTTAATTGATTAGTCTCTTTATCCATTTGATTCACCCATCTGATAATAGCTCTTGAAGGCCTTGCATTGTTTGAATATCCTTAGACAGTCTTGTGATACAATCCAGTGAGTTAGATATTCATCTTGATCCAACCTCATACCCATCATTGAGTAAATCATTGAAAGCTTATTTAAGTTATCAGGCATCTCTGAGATACAACCTAGGAGAGTTTCCTGGAGTGATAACAACAACAATTAAGCTGGAAGCACAGTGCTAGTCATATCTCAACACAACACTACTTCCCCTTTCGAGGGAGGTCCTTTCAGACTATACCAAACTTATCTCGAAAGTGCTCAAACTTTACACGAGATAGAGGCTTGGTCAACACATCGACAACCTGTTCATCCGTGCTAACATATTGGAGCTTTATGGATCCTCTCTGCACCATGTCATGAATGTAATGATATCGAATCTCTATGTTCTTCGACTTGTCATGAAATAAAAGATTCTCTATCATATTTATACAGCTCTGGTTGTCACATAGGATCGTGGTTGCTTCCATCTCTAGGTCGAATAGACTAGTCAATAACTTACGAAGCCATATGTCTTTGCAGCTAGCAGAACAAGCAACAATGTATTATGCTTCCACTGTACTGAGAGAAATGTTGGATTGCTTCCTACTCTGCCATGAGATCATGGCTGATCCCAAACTGAAACAACATCTTGAAGTGCTCTTCCTGTCAGAGATACTTATGGCCCAATCTCAATCAGTGTACCCACTCAGTGTGAAATCATGATCTCCATCATAGCTGAGACCACAATCTAATGTACCCTTAAGGTACCTCATCACATGTTTTGCAGTAACTACGTGAACATGTCTGGGTTCTACCAGAAACTGACTCAAGGTGTTCACGGCAAAAAAAAAATCTAGTTTGGTGTTCGTCAGGTACATCAACGATCCAATGATCTGTCTATACAACATGGCATCAATCAATTCTAACGAAGTCTCGACCAGTAGCTTCAGCTTCGCTTCCATGGGTGTATTCATGGACTTGCACTCCAACATGTCGAATATATTTAGGATTTCGACTGCATACTTCCCTTGATTAAGGAAGATTCTCTTTGGACTCTGCCATACCTCAAGACCTAAGAAATAATGCATTAGGCTAAGGTCTTTCATCTCAAATTCTGAAGTGAGATTCTTCTTACATTCAGTGATGAGATTTTCTTCTCCAGTTAAGAATAAGTCATCCACATACAACAACAATATCACCGGCTCATCGTTCATAACCTTGAAGTAGAGGTTAGAATCTGATTTACTCTTGGTAAAACCCAAGCTCGTCAGAAAACTGTCTATCCTGCCATACCAAGCTCTAGGAGCTTGCTTCAATCTGTACAGAGCCTTCTTCCACTTGCAGACATGAAACTTCCAGTCTTCAACTTCAAATCCTTGAGGTTTCTCTATATACACTTCTTCTTCGATGAAACTATTTAGGAAAGTTGTCCTTACGTCCATCTGGTGTAACTTTCACTTCATATTAGCTGCAGGGGCTATGATGGTTCTGATTGAAGTGTATCTGGCTACAAGAGCGAATGTCTCTTCATAGTCAATGCCTTCCTTTTGAGAAAATCCACGAGCGACAAATCTTGCTTTATACTTCTCAATACTTCCATCAACAACATGTTTTATTTTGAAGAGCCATTTGGAAGATACCACATCCTTACTCTTCGGTCTGGGAACTATTTCCCATACATCATTCTTTATTATGTATTGGTATTCCTCTGTCATGGCATCTACCCATTCTTTCTTCTGAATGGCTTCTTCAAAGCAGGTAGGATCATTTTATAGGAGATCACACATCAAAGCCATATAACTGAAGAATGGCTTAGGTCTCTTCACCTGTCTCGTGGTTTTTTCAGGAACACCATACTTCTCTCCATCTTGAATAATTTCTCTAGCCCAAACTAGCTTTCTCTTATGGGAGATTGTCATTTGAGGAGGTTCTTGAAATTCTACTATGTCATGATCTTATAGAATTTCCTCATCATGGGAAGTTACGACTTCCCTCATTGATTCTACAACTCATGGAGCTACAGGTTCCTCTTCATATACTTCTTCAATCTGGCATCTTCTCGATTTCTTGAGTGCTGCATCTTCATCAAAGGTCACATCCCTATTGATCTCTTACAGGGTATACTTGGTGTTGCATACCAAGTCTAAATATGATAGATCGAGTCAGTCTTAAAACAAGGTCTGCTTCCCATTCTAATGTTTGATCATCTTTGGATCCTTTTGCTCCTTTTAGTCAATCTTTATATGAGATATTCTGAATCTCAAGAGATAGCTTCTTCTTCATCTTCTTTGGTACATGAGTGTATATGGTCATGTACATAGTCTACTTCATGTTTCATTTAATACGTTGCCTTTTGAAACCTTCACTATAGCTTCCTCAGGGTTATCACCTATGACCTAGAACAAGGTCAACAAAACAACAAGAAAGAATAATATCCTTTTGATAATCATAGATAAAGCAATAGCACGAATAATCATCACAGTAGCTCCTGAAGCAATGATCAAAAGTAAGAGATACACTATGAAATGAGGTCAACACTCTTATAGTGTTGTGATCGAACATTCCTCCATGGCAACCTGGAACTAACACACGAGGTTTCTCCTAGAGGAGGTGTTAGTTGTATCAGGAAAATGATTACATTAAGTATTTACCTCTATATGCTCACATGCTACCAAGTATAATACTTTACAAAGATTGTTATCTCAACTATAGTAGTTACTTGTAAAGGGGTAGTCGTCAATTTGTCATGTGTACCTTTGAATATTATCAACTTGATTAATCAAACCTGGAGCCTTCTCCTCAAGAATGAGTATGCTTTCTTTTCTTCCAAGTCTCCTTCACTCAAGATGACGAGTGCTTTCTTCAACCTGTCTTCTGTACTAAGACAATACACTATATATGACGAAAGGTTGGGTTAGAGGATAAGCTTTGTGATCTCAACTTTTAATCCATCTAATATCTTGACTCAGATTTTGATCAAAGGTTAGAATGATGGTCATAGCTACAACATGCAACACTGATCTAAATAATGTCACAACAAATAGATGTATATCAGAATAATCACACCTGGGTTGCATCATTCCTCTGAATGTGTTGGATTTTGAGATCCTTCTGGATCTATGGCAAGAGATCCATTCTCTTGCAAATACCCTTTAAAGCTTAACCGTTTAAACATGTGTGAGTACATACCTCTGATGACATTTGTAGGTAGAGGCACCATATGGTAGCAGCGGTAATGATCACCAAATATTCAAGGGTGACTGCAACTAGTACTATGGTTGCAACTGTAACTGATACTGCAATTGCAATTGATACTGCAACTGGTTCTGAGACTGCAACTGCAACTGCAACTTAGGGTTTTATGAGGAAAACCTAATTTTTCAAACTTCAAATTTTGAAATTTTGATCCAGGGGATAGATGCGCTGAGATGAGGCGAGTAAGTTGGTGCAGTTAGATTTATGAAAATCCAACTTTTACCCCCTTAAACTTGATCAATGGATTTCTAGATTGGTGCTTCTGGTTTTCTGGTACTTCTGGTACTCTGGTATTTTGTGAAAACTAGGGTTTCACTTTTTGGGAGATCTAGCCACTGAAAAGTTGTGCTGAGGATTCTAAAGTGATCCTTGAGGTAGGGCACACTTTTCTAGATGGTTTTAAGGCTGAAATACTTCAACAACAAAAATCTCTAATTTGCATGTACGACAACAGTGACGTTTTTCACTTTCTCTTGTGAAAGATGCTCTCTTCATCTTAGCTCTGATACCATGTTAAGGTTTAAGCTATTATTAGAGTTCTTTGCATTTCACTAGATAACAATAGCATAAGATAGGATCACTGAGAAATACACAATCACAAGAGACACATCATTTATCCTGGGAAACCCTCACGGGGGAGAAAACCCAACAAAACGTCCTTATTATAGATAGCTAATACAATGCCAAGAGATAACTCAAACAAATACATAAATTCCTCTCCCAAGAATGTGCCTCTCTCTCTCTCTCTCTCTCTCTCTCTTCTCCAACTACATCTCTGAAACTTGCTCCTCAAATGAACAAGTGAGTGTGTGTCTAAGTGAGGTGCTAGCCTCCTTATTTATACAACTCTGGCACATGTGGAGGTGTCTTTTCACTGGCAGGGCCGACTTCTCAATCTAGGTGGCTATAACCACCTTTACTATATTCTGGGGCCTCTTTAATATATTATGGGGCCAAATTCTTATTCTGCCTATTACAATTATGTTTTGACCAATCCGCAAAAGGGGATTTGGTATTTTACAATAGCCGACATGATCAATCCGCAATAGGGGATTGATCTAATGAATAATACAACAATAATAATTAGAATACACTTTGCAGTTACATTATTTCAACAAAATGATCACTGACATGTCATCTTATCAGAGATCTTCAAAGAAAAAGAGTGCATTGAATTAAAAATAGGAGACTTCGACATTGACTGTGTTCTAGATGAGGAAACAGAGGTGAATATCATGACAAAAAGAACTTGGGAAGCTATAGGAAGGCCTGCTATGATTCCTTCATTAGGAGGAATAAGACTATTCAAAGGAAAGCTGATAACCCTATGTGGAAAGCTCACCCAGATACCTATGAGTGCCAATGGAACTTCGACAGAGGAGGATTTTGAGATTGTTAAATTTATTGAGAACAACACCCCATTTACCATGTTACTAGGAAAACCTTGGATTGAAAGAGATTAGGCTAGAAGGAAGGAAGAAGAAGAAGTTTTAGAGCAGAAGAAACAAGAATTAAAGGATTTCATGACTAGAAGGATCACACACTTGATTGAAGAACAAAAGAATAGATCAAAGCTATTTAACACCAGAGACTCGGATGTCGAAGTTGCAAGAACACTAGAAGACCCACATAAGATTGAAGTACCTATTCCAGATAAAGAGGAAGTACCACCCTCAAATTTTAGGAAAGAATCTCAATAACACATAGTAACTATGCCAAACATAGATAAGAATCAAAATGGAAAAAGGAATACCAAGACGAAGCTCACTGGAAAGAAGGCCAAAAAGATAAGTAAGAAGAGAGCTAAGATCGAAAAGTTACAGAAGGTTCCAGAGGGAAGTTCACAGAGGGAAAATTTGCAAAATTGGAGCTTCACTTGGATAGCAGAACAACGCCACATGGCACTTCGCCTGGGTGAAGCAATACAACCATTGGGAACAATATAACTGTTAGGCCGACCCTCCGAACGGGTAGAAAGGCATTTATGGTTTGTCACCATATTGTTGGACCGTGCCGTAACAGATAGAACATAGTTAGTGAAGGTTTCTCACCCGTTGCAAGAGATCCGTTGCCAAGTTATATATTCATCCCGTCGTGCCATGCATCAAGAACACTTTTGCTAACCATGAATCTGAGCCTGCAGACTTGTTGATTTTACACAGTGATCATTGCGCTATTGTCCTCTATCCCATTGTAGTGTCTAAGTTACTCCTCGAACCCAAGATTTCCAACCCTGAGCGTGTATGTTGGACGAGTTCAACGTTGCAGAGAAAGTTGTCGAAGAAGTTCTCATTGACCTCATGATTGAATGAATAATGTCAATGTATGCAAGTATACAAGCGTCATTGACAAGAGGACTGCAAGCCTCTCCGTCTATTTCTCGCGGAGCTGGATCATCCCGATCCTCAACAGAAAATAAAACCAAGCACAAAGACGACCTAGCAAATGCAAAGATGATTCCAACCATATTTCCCGATTACATCTCGCCTCTAGCTAGCGCGGTGAATCGTGATAGTGTGCCAAAATAATTTGAGTACACCATGGTCACTGCGTACCTCTCGAAGGGGACACACGTAGTTCAAGCAGAGTAGGGTAAGATCACAGCATTGAAGTTCAATGACTTCAACCTGGGAGATCACAAGATCTATGGTATGCTCGCCCCGTACAAGTACCTAACTAGGACAAAGGGAAAGAATTCAAAGATAATTCCCCAGTCGTGGGCGATGAACCTTGCACAGTCCACCCTGCTGAATGTCATGAAGATCCCACACTTTGGAAGACACCAGGAAGTTAACGCATGTGTCAATCTGCTACTGTCATGTTACCATGGAGGCTACTTATGGCTAGACCGTTGTATTACAGTTGACCCAACGCTGATCCACAAGATCACAGGACTGAGTATGCAAGGACCCGACCTGTAGACTTCTACCCTGGAAAGGCCATAGATCATGCGCTAGAACAGAAGATCAAGGATACATATGGCGATGTTGATAAGGGAACAAGAGGCTAAAAGGTAGCTTGCATACAGAGTGGCGCAGTGCGCCTAGCATGTCAAATGATAGATGAAAAGTTAGTAAGGAAGAACCAACCTACACAGGTCACCGACTTTGTCGTTGACCTCGCAGGGAAGTGCGCGGAAGGCCTACAGATGAACTGGGTGAAGTACCTAGTTAACTAGTTGGAACTAGACTACCAAGAAGCATAGGATCAGGGTTATGAATTTCATTTCAGCTAGCTCCTAATCCTCATTGCATTTGTAGCATGAGAGATGCCGTAAGGTGTGACCTTCCCAAATATAGAGCCGTTCGAACCACTTGTTGTGAAGTTTTCTACCCTTTGGTATTCAAGTGATATGAAAAAAAAGTGGTAGTCAAATGATGTGTTTCATACATATTACCTCCAGCTAAAGAGATCCATCGAAGCTGAGCCTTGCATGATTCTGAACACCTTACAAATGTTCCAACCCTTGATGAAGTTCAGTGCAGATCGACACTTCATCTACATTACAACGCAAGCAGATGAACATAACGAGAAACTCCAGTCATATTATAAACTTACAGAAGAAGACCTTGAGGAGATCACTAAGGAATGGTTCGCTGACCTCCTTATCGCTGCCAAACCTGCAGAGATATCTAATCTTGACAGCCTAGAGGACACTCATAAAGAACAAAATACACCCAAGAAGACTGAGGAGGTCCAAAATTTAAGCAACACCTTAGGAAAGACTTCTTCAGTGTCACCTGACCAAGGGGGTGATGACGAAGTAGACGTTGAATAGAAGCCAGGCAAAGTAACACTGCCCAGAGACGAGGTTGAACCTTTGAAGAATAGGAAGGTTCCCCCCCCAAAACCTTCTTCCTCGAAGAAATCAAAAGCCACCATGACCAAGATGTAGACTGTCCTCACCTCCGATGATTTTGACTTCATCATCGCAACCCTGAACGACGCTTCACTGGAAATAACAAAGAAACAAGAAGCCAAGCAGGAAGAAATGTATGATAGAATTCAAGTCGAACTCCGAGGGGTATAGCAGGCCCTTCAGTTCAGCCGTGGAGTCTCCACTGTTCCCCTGCCATTGGGAGAACCAGAGATGGGAGATGAACCAACCCAACTCCACAGACTAGCTGATACAGTTGAAGCTCACCTTCGACGAGCACAAGAAGAAATAGAACAAGCCACCTAGGCCTTGAAGCAAGTGCAAGGCGTACTTGTAGAAGAACGCAACACTGCATAACAAAAAAATATTGATCTCCAAGCGAAGTTCTATGAAGAAAAATCACAGATGCAACAAGGAAAAGAATAGTTGCTCGCGGAGAAACTCGAAGTGAAAGAAGTGGGCAGAAGAGCACTTCGCTCTATGAAAATCTTAGAAATAAAGGCAAAGGATCGAGTCACGCGGTAAGTAGAGTAGCTCGCAGAAGCTATCCAGTAGCTACACCAATGCATAATAGACTTAGAGCTCCGCACAGTACCCAAGACTCCGTAGGATGTAAGGGATGAAAGAGAAGCAACTGCCCGAAGCGCAGTTGAAAGGATAAAGGACCTTGCCATGGAATGCAAGCAGCTGAGTAATCGCAGTGCCCAGACATATGAGAAACTCACTGAGAACCCAAAATTGTAGGCACTGGAGTGACAACTCTAGGAAGAAAAACAACAAGCAGAGACAATACATGCACAGTTGAAGCCCCTGTCAGCTGTGGAAAGAATGAAGCGATCCCAAGAGCAACGCACTGCCCAACAGTAGATGCACACTATCCAGAGAAGAGTTATGGAAGTAACTCAGTGGCTCCAACCTGTACAAGATAAGGCTTAACAATTGTTCACAGAGGTCGAATCTCGAGGAGCAGAACTCGAGTAGGTTGTCATTGCAGCTGAACAACGCCTGGAGGGACTTGTCAACGATGCAATCATCCAAGATTTCACTGAACAGGAGCCCATGGCACAATAAAAAGTCAAAGCAGCTCGAGCCAAGCTCTAGGATTTCGAAGTTTAAGTACCTAAATCAGAGTGACTCGGGACGAGTCACAAGTGAGTGTTGGGGGCCTTGGCCCTTGACCAAGTTTTGGGAGATACTTGGTCAAGTTTGACCTATATTGGGACTTAGACAGCTTGTCGAAGGCAGAGCGTAAGAGGAATCAGATATCATGGGATATCGGCCCCCTTTTAGGTCCTTTTTGGGATTTTGGATTATGTAACGGGTATGGGGATGTCGACCCATGGGTTTGCCCATGTTTAGGCCTATTTTGTAAAGTATAAATAGATGTATAGGCAATGTAGGGAGAGGGATATGTATGGATATCTGTTTGATATTGGGCTAAGTGCTAGGCATGGATTATATATGCTTTGTGCATAATGTGTGAGACTTGCATAGCTGAGTGTAAGTGACTGTAGAAGGCTGAGTGTTGAACCTAGCTCGGGGAAGGAGGATCTGGCGAGGTGCACGTAGATCTCCTGTCCTATGCAGAGTAGGGTTTTTGAGGCTATGTGCATGTAACTGATTAACAAAATATGATATAAGAGAAGAAGAGTTGGTGGGCATAGCCCCAGGGTGGGGGTGAACCACGTACATGCTATGTTACTATGCTTTGTGTGATGTGTTGATGTGTTTATGTCTGTACTTTCTAAGTGATTTGATATAGATGGATAGATTTGTTTATGATTTGTTCTAACGATGTATATGGATGTTAGATCTGAACTATGTGAATGTGCTTAGTGCTTGAATCTGCTAGATCTAATCTACTTCCCTATGATAAGTGCTTAGATACATCAGATCTGGTTGAATACCGCGATGCTTTGTAATTAGGGTTTGTTTGTGTTGTTACTAAGAGTTGAATGTTGATGACTGTTTACTACTAAGTGCTCTATTAAGTATTCTAATCATAGATCTGTGTCCCAACTAAGGTTGCAGACACATGAGTCATGCAACCACCCCTGCCTCTACCTCGAGTGAGACTTCATCTGCTTCGCAGGTCTTACCGAAAGGGCTGGTAGTTTGGGTTTCGTTGGTGTGCTATTGTAGCGTTGAACCCTGAGTATGCCCCTGTGCCAACAACCTTATACACTATGTTGTGTCGCTGTCAATGTCTGAGGTAATATGCCCTGTGTTTTAAGTATGTCCACCAACTCTTTCATCCTTCACACTTCATAAACCTCAATTAATGTGCCCAAAGCATTGTTTTATTCATATGTCCCTCATGGTATCGAGCCTTAATTGTTTTTCTGGGATGATATACGAAAGCCAAAAATATTTTTTCATCGTGATATATTGGTGCCAAAAAATATTTTTTTGTACCAATATATCAGAGCCAATTTTTATTTTAGGCTGGTATATTGAGGGATAAAATTATTTTGGTGGCCGACATGTTGGAACATAAAATTATTTGGTGACCGTTACATGTTTAGAAGGGGGGAAATACATTAGGATTAAAAAATATTTAAAAGGCCGAAAATATGTGAGGAGGGGTCGATACATGTGAAGGGAGGGTTGAAATGATGTTTAAGGGGGGTATACTGTTAGGGTCCTAACCCACACATAGGTAGAAAAATATATTCAGATGTAATAAAGGTCAATATTTTTTTTTTAACGGAGACGGTTATGTTGCATTAGACGACATTCTGGAATGCCAGAATCAGAGAGTTACAAATTTGAAGAAGGTTGGTGACCTCTAACAGTGCTGCCAACCTTCTTATGTATGTCTTGGGAAACCAATT
>ML803181.1:155312-199573 GCA_009831015.1 Picea engelmannii | reverse complement strand
ATTTAAGAGAAATGTTGAAAAGGTTTCAAATGGAAGATTCTAAACCTGTGGGTACACCTATGGTAACTGGATGTAAATTAAGCAAGGATGATGATTCACCTGATGTTGATCAAAGATCATATCGATCAATGATAGGAAGCCTGGTGTACATCACAGCCTCTCGCCCATACATAATGCATGATGTAGGAATGGTAGGAAGATATCAGGCTACACCTAAACATAGTCATTTACAAGATTTCAAAAGGATATTCAGGTACTTAAAAGAAACAATGACTTATGGTCTGTGGTATCCCAGAAATCAAAGTCTTCAGTTGACTGCTTATTTAGATGCAGATTGGGCAAATTGTGTTGATGAGAGAAAAAGCACCAGTGGAGGAGCATTCTTCTTGGGTAACTCCTTAGTAGCCTGGCTTAGTAAAAATCAAGGTTCCATTTCTTTATCAACCATAGAGGCAGAGTACATTGTTGCTGCTACCTGTTGCACATAGGTATTATGGATGATTCAGACACTTGTAGACTTAGAGGTAAAATATACTGCACCGATCCCAATTCATTGTGATAACAAAAGTGCCATCAGTGTGTCTAAAAATCCTGTCCTCCACTCCAAGACAAAACATA
This sequence comes from Picea engelmannii, assembly GCA_009831015.1. Lineage (NCBI taxonomy): Eukaryota > Viridiplantae > Streptophyta > Pinopsida > Pinales > Pinaceae > Picea > Picea engelmannii. Next base: position 198,955 of record ML803181.1, on the reverse strand, counting down.
TTCCCATAAAATATCATTTTCTGAGAGAGAAGGTCACCAATCAGATTGTTCAGGTCCATTACATTCCCACTATAGAACAAATTGCAGACATATTTACTAAGCCCCTAGCCAAGACACCGTTTGAATATCTCAAACAGAAGTTGGGTGTCATTTCGTTTCACACCTAAAAAGTCCATCTTGTTAGGGGGAGTTTTTCATTATTTGAATATCTAATGCCTCCTAAAATTACTGCAATAGCTCAAGGGGAGCATGTCTCTTCTTTGACATTGATGTAAAAGGGGGAGAAAAGAATTTGGGTGCCTTAGTTGCCATCAATGCCAAAGGGGGAGATTGTTGGCAAATGTTTAACAGGTAGCGTATGCTTCTCATTGATGGAAAGTACAACAGTGAAGATGGCAGGATCAGAGTGTGCATCGATGAAAAACAGGAACAACGTAAGCTCAGGAGGAATTAGCGCAGAGTCGAATGCAGTGCATAGGTGTGCACCAGGGATGAGGTTAACTCATGACTAAAGCTCAAGGGAGATAGCGTACTTAGGATCACAAGCGGATTAAAGGTCGAGGCCTTTGACACTTAGAAATTCTCCCAAGTAAGAAGGATGTGTAAGCTTGGAGGAGAAGCATCGATGATCGTTGGATCCCATCCCGAATTCCCGATGACCGTCAGATCTCAATGTAGACAAGAGGAGCGCGCAGATATGGAGGATAGATATTGGGCGTTAGATCCAAGCGCAGGGTCCAACCACCGTTGGATCGAGGAGAACCTGCACATTCTTTAAAGTGAAAGGAGTAGAGGGCTCACAAATCCTGACAACATGAGGGCCGTCAGATCTGAATAAAGACAAGAAGAGTGCACTGAAGAGGAGGATAGATCTCAGGCGTCAGATTTGAGCGCAGGGACCGACCACCGTTGGATCGAGGAAAACCTGCACGATCTTTAAAAGTGCAAGGAGTAGAGGGCTCACAAATCTCGAAAGCAGGAGGACCATCCATCTCAGGGGGTTATGTCGACCGTTGATCCAAGACCATTTCGGGGTTTCGAGGATCGAGTGTTGGAGATGTCAAAGAATATTGACATCAAGAATCCCAAAATCGCTATGTGTGAAATCCCGACTGAATCTGAACCGTTAGATCAAGATGTGATCTAGACCGTCGACCCGACTCACGTCAGCAGACCATGTCAGCTAGGAGCATGTGGCACAACCAGGTAATGACAAGTGTTAGACTGATTCAACATTTTAGGCACATGTAAGTCACGAATTAGAGTGACACGTGGTAGTATTCAACACATGTCAATCCACATGTGACGTCAGCAGATGGACACCACTTCGGAGTTTTGAGGATCGCGTGTTGGAAATGTCAAAGAAGCAATGCAACAGGAATCCCTATTTGGCGATATGAAAAATCGTGACTTAAATCACAGTCGTTGAATCAAGATCAAATCTGGACTGTCGATTCCAGTCCTTGTCGGAGTTTTGGGGATCAAGAGTTGGACATGTCAAAGATTATTGACATTAGGAATCCCGATATCACGATATGTGAAATCACGATGTAATCTGAGCCGTCAGATTAAGGTTGAATCTGGACCGTTGATTCCAGTCCTTGTCGGAGTTTCGGGGATCGAGAGTTGGCCATGTCAAAAATTATTGACATCAGGAATCCTGATATCATGATATGTGAAATCGCGATGTAATCTGAGCCATCAAATTAAGGTTGAATTTGGACCATTGATTCCAGTCCTTGTCGAAGTTTCGGGGATCGAGAGTTGGACATGTCAAAGATTATTGACATCAGGAATCCCGATATCGCAATATGTGAAATCGCGATGTAATCTGAACCGTCAGATCAAGTGTTGATCAGAGGGCTACTGATGCACGACACAGTGAAACTACTAGAAACCATTGATGGCGTCTGCTAGAGAATTCGAAGAGACCCCTGTGTGATCACCAGAGCAGATGAAGAGTCTCCAAGCTTCATCCAAGTGAAGGAAGACTATTCTGAGAAGGGATTGACAGATGGATGAGGGTGGAAGCCTGTAACTAAAGCAGAGAAGGTGAGCTCGACTGTCACAGAGAAGATGAAGAGTCTCAATAGCCAGAGAGGCCGAGGAATCTCAACATAACATCCAGTGATGCTGAACCCCGTGGGAAAACGGCCAGAGAAGCTGAAGAGTTATGATGATGATCACGCAGAGCACTCGAGAGGTGGAGGAGATTGGTGCAGTATGAGCATGCAGAGGAATGGTGAATATTGCATGCACAAGATGCACAAAAGCTATATATACATGGTACAAAGAAGAGAAGGGTTGTTGTTGTTGTTGCTGTCGCTATTGGAGTTTGCTGTGATTGTTGTTGGTGAAGGTGATTCATGTGTGAAGAAGGAGGAGAGTGCAGCAACTGAATAGCACAGAAGAGGAGCTATGCAGTGAATGGACATGGCGCACAGAGCATAAAAAATGGAAGAACAGATAGCGCAAGTGATGTGTGCAGAAAGGCAATGAGGCAGATAGAGCAACGAAATGTAGCAGAACACTGATGAGTCTAGTAAGCCATTGTTGAACATGATATCACTGTAATAAGTTTCAGTAGCAAAGATTTATATTTCAGGGTGGTTGGGAGGTGCTAGGGAGGACTAGTGTCCTCAAAGGTTCAAGTGGGTGCTTCAACACAGGGAGTTGGTGCTTCCTTCTAGTTGGTGCTAGAGAAACCAGGGAGTTGGTGCTTCCTTCTAGTTGGTGCTAGAGAAACTAGGGAGTTGGTGCTTCCTTCTAGTTGGTGCTAGAGAAACCAGGGAGTTGGTGCTTCCTTCTAGTGGGTGCTAGAGAAAACAGAGAGTTTGTGCTCTCAGCAAGTTGCAGCTTGCAAAACTGAGGTTGTAGCCTCATTATGAGTTTGTGCTCATATGTATGATACTGTAAAGAATGTAACTATTACTTATCATATAAATAAAAAGCGGTTTTTACCCTACATGGGTTTCCTCGGGAAATATCTATCTCTGTGTTTCTCATATATGTGAATGATGCTGAAAGTGCCATTGTTTATTTCCCTGCATTATTGTGATCATCATTCAGTGTCTCTACAAAGAGTTTAAAAGAACCATAATTGTTTAAGCACGGTAACAACTGATTCACCCCCCCTCTCAGTTGTCCAACATAAAGGAGGAACGAGTGTCGCAGACATACTAGTTCCAAGCGGAAGGAACACACTGATGCTCAGAGCAAAGGCCGGACATATGCAGGAAAAGGACACTCAGGAAAAATCCTCCATGGTTCAAGGTGTCAAGACGTAGAGGCAAAGTGCTACAAGGCTTGCATATAAGGAATGCTTCATATGGTTCATTTGAGAGTAACATGGAGCCGACATTAGGCCAAAGACGCAGGAATGAAAATGTCGTTAATAAGACACAATGATAAAATACTTCGATGTAATTTTAATGAACCCATAGAAGGTAAGCTCGACGATTTTTCATTTTTAGAGAGTTTGAAAAAGTGTAAAAGGAGACTCCATTGGGGAACCTTTTTCGAAGGTAGTCTAGTCAGTTCGAAAAAGGGGTAAACTAGCACCGAATAGACGTCTATTCAAAACCATTTTAACGAGTGTGACAAAGACAATATCACTCAGAAATCTTTTCATATTTAAGGAGCCTGAAAAGAGCTTAACTATGGACTCCGTAAAGGATGTTCTTCTGGACCGGTTTAACGAGTGTGAAGAGACAAGCTCACTCGACAATCTTTTCACTTTTAGGGAGTCTGAAAAGAGCTTAACTATGGAATCCGTAAAGGATGTTCTTCTGGATCAGTTTAATGAGTGTGAAGAAACAATCTCACTTGACAATCTTTTCACTTTTAGGGAGTCTGAAAAGAGCTTAACTATGGACTCCGTGGGGGTTCCTTTTTCGTAAATTTAGTCCCTTAGGCCTGAAAAAGGGTTAAATTTATACCTGAGAATACTCTTCTAGAGAACCGAGGCTCCTAGAGTATACCTGTGTTCGTACATTTGACCATCCAGACCGAAAAAGGGGTAAACTGATGCCGGTGAGCATGAAGGGCAACAAGATTGCTCAACAATATTTTCATGTTTAAAGGCTCTGGAAAGGGCTTAAAAAAAGACTCATTGTTTTGGGAGTCCTGAGGGTGAGATCAAAAGAGATAATGAATCATGCAAGTGAGCCTCAGACTCGTAATCGGGATAGGACTAAAAGGACTCCCGAGCCTAAACTCATTAGCGATGGCATGGACACCAAAATGCAACCAGGATCTACCTAGGGAATCCATGTGAAGGTAGGCTCTGCCACTAAATTATGATAATTCTAGAGAAGGAGTGAGGGTTCTATGTCGCAATTTGATGGGATCGATCCTATGGAAAAGTTAAAAAGATAAGGAGGTGCAACAAGTGGAGGTGGAATCCTATCTTACATGCAAAAAGTTGGAATTTTTTTTTTTTACCAATAGACCTTTAAAAATGAACCAACTCTCAAAAAGTTTCCCAAGACCCAAAGTAACATGTATCGTAACATCCCACAAGAAACTCAAGAACCATACTAAATTATTTTCAAGCTAGAAAAAATGACAAAAGGGTCCAAAAATTGACAAAAAGGGGCCAAAAAGTCTATAAATAGAAGCTGGCAGCTCATTATCACCATTATAAATTGAGAATTGACAAAAAAAGTAAAAAACACCCCTTTGCCGAAAGAGTTTATTATGTGAGCTTTAGTAGGCGAAACGAACTTCCGCTTGGACGAAGTAAGTATAAACTAGCCCCTCCTACATTTCCATTCTTCCTTTTTGCATTTCTTTTTGTTTTTTGGGGGGGCGCTGACCTTTAAAGAGGTTGGCCCTACGTGTACATGGGATATCCAAGAACATCCCACGTGTGCACGTGGGTAGAAGATAATTTTCCCACATACACACACGATTGTCGCCAAGACATCCTACGTACACCCTCCAATATGTGGAAAAAATAAAAAGCAAGAGTTAACTCCCCATGACTTTGTCATTTTGCAGGATGTATGTTCATTGGAGAGAGAGGGAGCATGAGGAAATTGATTTTTTGGTCTCAGAAGACCCTATCGTTGTCGTTGTTTTATCACAATGTGGGTTGTTAAAAGTCTTCCAGTGTCCATTCATGAGGGCACAACCCAGGTTGTTGAATGATTTGATAGATTTTTGGGATCCTGACACTGAGGCATTTATGCTTGAGGGGTAGTCGTTGACTCCAATGACTGAAGACATTTACTTCCTGACTGGTCTCTCTAGGAGAGGTGATCCAGTCAACTTGCGTAATTTTCCCCCCGGGCCTCACAACATTGAGGAGTTGATTGGAATCCATTGCGAGGATGGTACTGAGAAAGTTGGTTCTCAGGTGCTTATACATAAGATCAACAACCTATCACTGAAAGTGATAGTTCTACTGATTGGGCGGATCACTGGATCCACGACTTTAAATTAGGCCTCCCGGGCGCACATGCATTGTGCAGTGCAGTGCTTAAATGCGCAGATTTTTGACTGGAGTACAACCATGATGGATTGCATGAAGGGACAACTAATAGAGTGTCAGATACAGGAACAATGAAAATTCCAGTACGAGACTATTTTATGTTCACTTTTCTTCGAGAGGGTACCCAGTTGCAGTCCTCAAGAGACTATACGAGGGCACGTGGCCTCTCTCCCAGCACTATGCAGATGGGTGGCGTTGTTGCCATGACAGAGGGGAGGGAGGACCATCGAGGCCTTCGATGATAAATTTTTTGACTGGTCATCTCGGCAGATTCCGGATATAGAGGATTACACCTATGCTGGGATCGACTTCTCCAGGGATCCTGATATGCTCGTACCTCCTAGATTAGAACAAGGAGAGATAGGTATGTTTGTTTTTCAAAGTTATTTAATTTTTATTTCTTTTTATATATATAATTTTGATGTGTACCAAAGTATCTCACAACTGTGTATCTGTTATGTACAAATGTGGGACCAGTGCATCTAGTAGACTTCTCGTGGATTAGGTGGTGTCCTCTACCAAAGGTACGACTAGTCGCAGTCGTCAGACCAACAACAACAACAGGTGGGCCTCCAGCCGGAGAGGTTGAGAGAGTATTGATATGGATGGAGCAAAACCTCACCGTGCTCACTTGCGCAGTCCCTATGGAATAGATCGAGGATCTTCCACCATCGAAGCAACATCATGTAGTTGGGGTGCGATGGACCTGGGTCCAACTCTTCCAGCGTTTGGCGAATGCCATTGTTTACTATGACAGGGACAATAGGCCCCGCCTTTATCTAGGCTGGACTACTTAAATGCCGAGAGCACCTTTTGTATATTTTTGAGGGCATGAGCCCTATGACTCTTACTGGACATATTTTTTGAGGCTCTTACGCCCACCCATGTACTCTGATATTATATATATATATATATATATATATATATATGCATATTTACATCGTTTTATGTCTTATGGATTACATTTATTTTAAAAATGTATTTACATGTGCGTGTGTGTGCTTTATCTTACATGTGTGCAATATGCCAATCTAATACATGATTAGCTAGAGTATCTGTGATTTGATTCTATCTCCTAGGAGCATGGATATACGTAATGTAATCAAATCTTCGTTCTAAGAGACGTACCCTGAGGAATCGTCAGATCGTAAACATGGTAAACCCCATTTAACTAGGACACAACTAGTTGAGCTTCTATGTAGACCCGGAGGTGAGAGATACCATGCGACAAATCATCATGAAGAAACTCTACAATTGCACTATACTCGACAACATTGTTTGTCGCGTCACCTAAATAGATACCTCCTGAAGATAACAACTGGCCATGAGGTGTGAAAATCACCCAAGCTGCGGAAGCAAGCCTCCAAGTGTGTCGGTTAGCACCGTCTGCAAACCCAATGAACACCTCTGATTCACTTGACATCTGCCATAGTGAAAAAGATGACATAAAATGACACATCCATAAAACCAAAAAGACAAAAAATAAAATGAAAATGTATAAGAACTATACATATGTACAAGACGTCACCCAAGGAAACCCACCTACGAGTAATACTTCTTGAGATAGAGTCCATTTCTAGGCTTTGCCAAAGAATTTAATTCAAATTCCACCAGACGATAAGCACCCTTCTTTAGAACCTCCTTCATGATGAAAGGTCTGAACCACATGGGTTTGAACTTGCCTGCCCCAGGGGATCCTTATCTTGGTCATAGACTAGGACAAGGTCGCCTTCATAGAAAATCTGAGGACGAACGGACCGATCATACTGACACTTGAATTTTTGTTTATAAGCATCATTAGCCAAGGATGCATCACGAAGCTACTCATAGAGCGGCTCGAGACATAATAAAATATCTTCAAGCGGTGAAGTGTATGGAAATAGCTATACTCCCAACTTTAGAGACAGGATCTAACACTCTATAGGAAAGACTGCTTCCAGCCTGTAAACAAGTTGAAAAGGTGAGAAACCGATTGCAGTCTTAACAGATGTTCGGTAGGCCCATAATGCAGAGTACAACATGAAATGCCAATTTGACTTGGACAAATTGATTGTTCACTGTAGAATAGTCTTAAGGGACTTATTAACATCTTACACCTGACCATTCACTTGTGGGTAGTAGGGTGACGAATGTTATTGACTCAACCCAAAATTTGACGTTAACTTGGACATCATTTTATTCTGAATGTGACTGCCATGGTCAATGACAATATCGCTCAGGACACCGAACTTTGCTATTATCTGGTTAAACAAAAAGAGAGGTGTTTTCTTGCCATCATCTTTAAATGTTGGCATAGCCTCGACCCACTTCGTGATGTATTCTACTGCTACGATGATATAACAGTACCCCCTTGCTGAAGGGGGTTTGCATGTAGCATAATCAATCCCCCACTTGGTGAAGGGACCAACTGTGATGACGAGAAACATGGGAGCGGGGTGTGCCCTCATCTTTCAAGAGAATATCTGACATGGGTGGAACTTCTTCACCGATTCAACACAATCTTTGATTAATGTCGACCAAAAGTAACAAGCTTGTAGAATCTTTTGGGTTATTTCCAACCCAGACAGATGACCGCCACATGCTCTAGTGTGGCAATCGTTAAGCATGATTTATGCTTCTTCATGAGTGAGACACTGGCGAAGGATGCAATATACACCTTGACGATACAGAGTCTCCTCAAGTATGAGATAGTTCTTGGCCTGATGGAGTATATGATGACGCTCATCACAATAAGCAGAGGTGGGGCACTTCAAAGTATGGATATAGACTAGTATATCTCCATACCAGGGGTCCGAAGATGCGATAAAAAACATTTCTCCTTTGATAGGTGACTCCTCGGGTATAACATTACCTGATTCGACTGGAAGTTTCGAGATGAGTTTCGTAAAGACCAATGACTTTTTCGATTTCGCTGAAACAAAATCCAAGTCAAATTCCTGGACGATAACTATCCATCTACTGATCTTTTCATCGATTACACGTTGTTTCAACACGTATTGAAATAGATTCACAATGGCAATGACTGCGGTCTTGCGAAACAAGATGTAATGACGGAACTATTGGACAACATGAATTGCTGCAATGCAATTTTTTCAACGTGGGAGTAATTGAATTCGGGTCCAACCATGCCTTGGTTCAGGTAATAAATCATGTATTCTCAGAGAAAATCATCCTCCTAAACCAAGACCATATCGATGGTCGACTTTGCAGTGGCCAAGTACAATAAGAAATCTTTATTATAATTGGGTGGCCGAAGAAGAGGGGTAGTTGTGAGGGTGTGCTTCAATGCTTAGAAAGAGCGTTGAGCGGCTTCGTCCCAATGAAAAGGAATGTCCTTCAGTAAACGCATGAAACCCTTTGTGATCTCGGCATAGTTTGCAATGAAACACCGTAAAAATTTCACTTTGCCCTGTAAACTATGAAGCTGAGGGACTATGCACGGGGGATGCAACTAAACTATCACCTCAACCTTTAGAGGATCGACCATGATCCCTATTGTTGAAACTATGAAACTTAGCAGATGAACTGACGTTATGAAAAAGATGCATTTGTTTGGATTCAAGTGAATCTGGTAGTTGCGACATCGCTCAAAGATGAGTCAGAGGTGTGTGGGATGATCAACTCTCTTACGAGATCGTGATGCTAAATCATCAATATAAGCCTCGACTATGTGTTTGAGATCGTGGAAAGCAAAAGACATGGCCTGTTAAAAAGTAGCTCCAACATTTTTCAGACCAAAAGGAATCTTTCGATAAGAGAATGTACCCCACAGAAAAATGAAAGTGGTTTTGTGTTGGTCTTCAGGTTTGATCTATATCTAATTGTATCCCGAAAAACCATCCATGAAATAAAAGGCCTTGCAACCTGTGCATTCATCGACTATCTGGTCAATAAATGGCATGGGGAAATTATCCTTTGGACATGCCTTGTTCAAATCATGGAAGCCCGTACATACATGAATCGTACCCTATTTTTTGTTCACTGGCACGGGATTTGACACCCATTGAGTCAATTGGATGGGGTAGATAAAACTAGCTTTGAGTAGTTTCTCTACTTCAACCTTAATAACTATTTCTTCCCTAGGATTAACCGGATGAAGCTTCTGCCAGATGGGCTTGGAATCAGGATATGTCATGATTTCATGTTCGATGATTCTTGGATCTATGCCTGGAATTTCCTCGTAAGACCAGACAAACACGTCGCAAAATTCTTTAAATAAATTCGTGTAGATTCGAATCTCCTCGGGGGAGCAGTCCGCTCCGACGAAGATATTCTCCATGACGCTAGAGGCTCTGGAGATATCAATAGGTATCATTTTAGCGATGTTTTCCATATTTAATTTAGCATAAATAGCATGCATATCCAAAGGATTGATAGGACAAGCCCTATCTCCAGTCATAGTCAGAGTGAATTCACTTGCTTCAATTCTTCCTAACTCTGGGAGAAAATAATATCTATGATGGAGATCATCCCAGGGCCTGCCCGAACTAGTCATTGCCTCAATAATCACCTCATCTGAGGGTAATACTATGTCTAAATAATCATTATCAACGAGGGAACCTTGAGCCCAAATGGTCTCTAGAACCGGATCTAACTCTTGTGCGGGAGTCAGATCGGGGTCAACGAAAGCTTGTTGGACAATAGAGTACACAACTTCTGTCACGGAAAAAGACATGGCCATGCCATGGTGCCTTGTCCCTTCCATTGTGTCTTATGGGGAAGGAAGATTCCATGGATTGTTAAAGTAAGTCATGCGAAATGACGAGATTTGAAAGCTTTCATCCCTAGGTTGGTCGGGGATAGCCGATATGTAATGGGCATTGTCGATCGGAGGCGGGTAATCAAAAGTCCCCATCAAAGGTGGGCGCAAACCAATCCCTACATTGACAATGTTGGGCTGAGGGTTATCAATCATCGGGACCATGGATACCCCTGATGAAGGGTCAGGATGGGAGAAGGATAACTGATCAATGGACATAATCCGACCCTCATGTGGAAACAAAAAAACCCGGAAAATTGTCGCGACCACTACTTGCATAGAATAGGTCCAACTCCTTCCTAACAAGAGATTGTAGTTGAGAGACGCATCGACCACTTCAACCTTGACACACACAATCTTCCCCCCTAACTTCACTGGGAAAGAGGGGATGATTCCATGTGGTCGAAATGAATGATCATTGAAAGTAGTAATAAGAGTAGGTGACAGAGACAAAACGGGTTGGCCAATGGCCTTCCAACACACCAAAAAAATCATGCATGTCGAGTCACCCTCATCAACCACCGTGCGGAAAATGTTCCGAGTAAAATTTTTTCGTGGTGTAAGCCAATACTATATGGAATGCCACATGGTAAGGGAGATGAGGTTTTAAGTCACTCGTATCAAGCATCATCGTTCCCAGATTACAAGTCTCAGCAGATTCTAAGGCAGCTAACAGATCCTTTCTCTGGGAAGGGCAACTTTGGAGGACTTCCAAAGCAAACATTGCACAAGGGGTTTGAGACAAATCCTCCACCACAAAGTAGTTCTAGGAAGCCCTTGCGTTTCGGTTTTGGGAATATTTCTTGAACACACCTTTTGGGATGCATGTCATTATTTCTCCCAACATCTTCTCAATCTGGAGAGGAAGAGATGGGTTTTCAGCTTCTTTACCCTTCTCAGAGGTGTTTGGCATTCCATAGTCACGTGTCCTAGTTTCTATGCCAACGCTACCTTTCATCATGTACAGATTCATGGAAGAAGGATTACTTGAAGACAGAGGGGGTCCATGACTGCCCCCTTCCACGCTCGAAGAGGCTTGAGTTAAATTTTTCCCATGTGGAAATGGGTTCTTTAAAATGACACGTTGTTGCTATGCCAATAACTTATGGGCCTCCGCAAGCCGAGGGAACTAGTGAGTCAGATGGTATTCCATGCAAAGATTACATGAATACTTCGACTTCTTCTTTTTTGTGTTTCCCCCGCCAACATTATTGGTAGGTTTCTTATCCCCCTTACCCTTCTTTCACTGTTTCTTCTTTCTGTCAACCTGTTGGTTGGACTTCGGGTTTGTTGATTGCACACTGTGTACATCCAACGTTTGAGTAGGGGGAGCAGCTGAACCAGTGGTCTAGCTAGCCATTGTTTACTGTATTGACAATTGTTGCAATTGATTCGACAATTGATCAGCGGGCTTCATTTGCGCTGAACCAACAATACCATCGACATGTGGTCCAAATATTTATCTGGTCTTGTCAAGTATAGACCGCGGTGCATCTGGAAAAACTTCGTAAAGTAAACCAGACTGAGAGTAAATCAGCTCTAGTTGTTGATCTCTCATTATCGCTTCTTCTTCTTAAAAGACCCCCGATGTTGCGACGTCTTTAGATAACTGTGGTACCAAAGACTTAAGGAACCACTCAAGAAGGAATGCTGGTGGGACTAGTACTTTTATCAAACTCTTTCAACGTCTCCATTCTCGGATGTGATCTGAGATATGGTCCACCTTTGTCTGCTCAAACTTGGCCAACAACTCAGTTCCGATGTCATATCTCATAGTTAATTGAAAATGGTTTAAGAAATCCATTTCCAATTCAGCAAAGGTAGAGTATCTTGATTAGTCAATCTTGATGTACCATTTCATAGCACTCTCTATGAGAGTGCATTGAAACAAACAAAACTAAATAGAGTCATCTCTGAAAGAGTTGGACGAGCACCATAAATGGAAGGTAGTCAAATGATAGCCTGGATCTTCATTAGGCTTAGATTAGAACTTGGGAATGTATGAAGGCAACTTAGTTGGCATGGGAGGGAAATGTGGATCATCACAGATGGGGTCACTTAATAACCTTGAAAAGTCTGGAAAGTGGAAAGTTTCCAGAAACAATAATTTGGGTTGTTGATTATGACTAGGGAAAAAGGAACCTTGAGTTTGGATGGCACTAGGTTGCCATGAAAAATTAGCTTGTTGGCCAGGGTTCTGGTAATAACCATGGTCATGACCAGCGTACATATTATGCGCTTATTGAGACATCATCGACTAACTCCCGTAATAGGACGTAAAAGGTTGGGCTTGCGTCGCACTCCAAGGGTTTTGGGAAACGTTTCCCCCTGTCAATCCGATGGGCATAGGTCCTGAGCCTTGCTCAGGGTTCCATTGGATATGGAAGGGGTTTCCCCTAGTTGACATCCCTAATGAGGGAACTGATCCCTACCACAAATTCCAAAGTCCTAGTGAGGAAGGAATTCCTAAGTTTTCCCCTTCTGCAGGAATAGTACCCTACATCGGATTTTGTTGTCCATAACCAAGGTTGTGTTGACAGGAGAAATTGACCGCTAGTGAACTGGAGGAGGGAATCCAGTCCGGGGTTGTCTAATTAACCCAAGCCGTTTGGATTAATTCACTCCGACGGTTTTTGCGGCTCCGTTGGCAGATCTAAGTCCTAAAGAAAGCAAAAATAACTAAAGGAAAAACAATAACCTAATAAATAACAATTACTAAAATCTATAAGTACATTTAAAAGTATATATGTACAATTTATTTAACTGAAATATGATCAATAAATTTATATACAATTTGTACAAAACATGATTTTTAATCTAAACTCGTAAAAATCAAACGTAGATTGATTACTTTAGCAATAATAATAAAGAAAGTGAACATACTATCTAATTTTTTGGTTTGTTTTCTTAGATGTATACACTCATGAAATCAAACATTAAACTGCCTACTTGAACATAAAATAATAGATAGTAGAAAATGTTCTATATGTCGAAAACTTGTATATTCAACAAACTAATGAAATCAAATAACATGCTAACCTGTTATTGCATCCAATGTCTGTTCAATATTAAATATCCAACCACCTTTATCTGAGAAGTGAACCTGCAACAGATCTTGAGATTGCTCTGAATAAATGCAAAACAATAATGTTGGAGATTGAATTATGATAACAGAACATTTAATAGATACAGTTACAGTAATCATATGATTTGCAAATTGCTACGACTAGATAAATCTTCCTGTAAGAACTTGCATGCAGACATTCAACAGAAATTAGAGATGAATCTACTAATTTAAATTGGATAGATGATCAATGTGTATATATTGTATCTGAAACATAAAATATGGGCAACATATAAAATGAATCATGTCAAATGGTAATAAATCACGACGACGAAAGAAATCACCATCTATTATCAAATTAACATACACATAACCTGAATCAAAACATCATACAGAAAAGATAAAGTTGTAACGTGCATTTTGTTTCATTCAAGTCTGCGATAAAAATGCCCATACTCTTTCCCCAGACTGAGATGATGCAATGTTTAAAAAATGATATGTTTATATAGGTTTTAGGAAACATAACTATTTCATGTTTATAAGATCAAATTGGTTTCAAAAAATAATGGGGGATGCAACCACCTTGATTTCACTAGATATCAAAACACTATTAACAGTTTAATTCTGTTTACTCAAAATACAAAATTGATATGGTTGGGAGATCTCAAAAAGAGTCTCATATCATATTTGAAATCATGGGCTCCTTAATTATCTTGAAAACAAACGAAAATAAGAAGATCTCAGATGTGTTTTTAGTCTTCAAATCAAACAATTCGAATTTTTTTAACTGGCTACAGAATCTCACAATTTTGTAGCTAGTTATAATAGGAAATGCAATCTTATTTTATTGACTAAACAAAATAAAATAATCTTAATAAGAAAAATAGTTTATTCAATCAAATCGAATATCCTAAATTAAGAATGACACAATCATGCTATTAAATTAAAAATATCATACCTCAAATCATGAAATCAAAACGTATCAAGAAATTTTGGATTTAACGATAGTTGTTGCTGCCTCTACGTTTTTGAAAATCACATGACCTGTAGATTTCAAACGCTTCTAAGTTCTCCTTCCCTTGGATGATGGATTCAAGTCTATTTTTTTTGTTTGTCAACATATCAACTTGGTCTCTTAAAGACTTGAGTCGTGACTGTAGCAGTGGAACATCGGTATAGTATCTGTCGATCCACGATCGACACACATCACATTATGATTGTAATGAGTTTGCATTAGCACGAACAACATTATGTGTCAGAGAATCCTCCATGCAGATGGTATATTTATGACAGATCTGGATACCAGGGAATTCTGGGTTATCTTTCAGACAAGGAGGCAAATTATTAACATAGTCATAGGGTCGGTCAGGGTATAGCCCGAATGACACGGGGTCCTTTTCAGCAAGGAATTTGTCAATTTATGAGTCTGAGCCTTCGCTCACTTCAATCATGCTGATCATGTCTGCACGAGGTTTCGTTTTATTTTGAGCACTTCGAGAAATTAACCGACCAGCTCTTTTGTTTTTTAAATTGACATCAACACTGCCTTTTAACTTCTTTCCTGTAGGTTTCTTCACAGTTTTAGTACAATCCTTTGGATGTGTGACCAGTCAACTGTCCTATTGAATAACCTTAGGGTAGCTCGAGGGTTCATTTTTAAGGGAAAAATCACAAGCCTGGAGACATGGGGAAGAGGCCATCGGGTTCACGAGGGTTTCCTCAATGACTGGCTTATCTACTTCTCCCAACTCAGGGTTGCCTAAACCATTTCATGCAATGAACGAATCCCAACAATCATTTTGTGACTATAACTGGTGCATGAGAATGATTTTAATGAGGCCATGGTAAAACCGACTTGAATTTGACCTCTGTTTCCTAAATCTTTTTCCCATTTTATACAGACTTTTGAGTAGATAATAAGGTATATTCAACGGAAAATCAATAAAACTCATAAGAAAGTGTAAATGATATAGGAAAACAAGTCTGAATCGTCCCTCACATGTGATGAATTTCTTCACTACAACAATTAAATCATGCCACCTAGGTATCAAAAACGAAATTGGCATACCTCGATCACAGCTAGTTATCTTTCGTGAGGTAAACAGTAACATCCAAGGTACTTCCTCCACTTTCATGTTTTTGAACCATTTCTGACCAACCGCTAGCAATCCCGTGGCTTGACTTAGGAATTATTCAGTTACTTCCAATTGCACATCACCGATTTTTTCCCTACAACCATCAAAGGTTAAGGCAAACTCTTGGGCGAAATGAAGATTAAAACCCTGGAACTTTTCGATAAAAATATGCCAACCATTCCTTTCCAAATATTCCCTAGCATTATCATATGAAAGAAGGGTTTGAATGTCATTCGGTTCGACCCTTACCACTGGAGCCATAATGAACATATGACCAATTAATGCACAACACACAGGTAGGGTTTGCAAAAAGGAAGCAGAGCCATAGCCCTGAACCTTATCGATACATGCTGTGATGATTCAAATGACGAGAAAGGTGTTTAATCAAAACGTGTGTGAGGAGTTTCGTGAAACCCGAGACCACGCTAAGGAGTAATGGCATCCTGTACATTCTATGCCACCTTGGCATTGGGTACATGCTAGGACCAGAGTACTCTAAAAACATAGTGCACGCATCAAAGTTTGATTGCAAAGTTATGTAGGTTTACAAAAATCGAATAGTTCAAAGTTTCATGAAAGAAAAATCAAACCAAAATCCATACAAAAAATCGAATATCAAATGGAGGGGGTCTTTCGTTCATACAACCATAAATCTCTTAGGCATGCTTAGAATCAAAAGGGTCACAAACAAGGAGAGCAACATTCTCATAGCAAGAAATCACTATTCTGTAATAAACCATATGCTTTCAATGAAATTTTAAAACAGAATGGTAATGATAGTTGTGAGTTTTCATGCTTCCAGTCATGAAAATGAAGCATGAATTGATGATAAGTAAAATGTGACGATTTACAACTGTCGTTTTAGAGAAACGCTCATAAAGATTAATAAACTTTCATAGACCCTATGTAGGCAACTTATAAAAATAATAATTACATAATCACTGGCAACAATGGCGACATGCTGGGAGAAGCAGTTATCTCTGTCACACGAATGAGTTCAGGTTAGAATAATCTAAAAAACTTCGAATTGAAAACAACCAAGAAGTTGTTTGAGCATCTCAGATAATTATAATGTAGTCCAGTTTTAGACAACTGTTACTTTTAAAGAAACGAAAACTAGTGACAATCTTAGCAAAAGAGAGCCACGATGTAAAGTTAAAATATTCAATACTTTTGACAGGGCCACTGTTACCAGCAGACATCCATAGCCTTGACAGGGATGTCAATTAACCCACTCTGATATATGTATCCTATCAAGAAATTCCAGATCAGAATGAAGGATGTTTAAGGTCAAAACATAATCCATATCTGCGAATTTTCTTTTACCTGACATTGATTCGCTGCCAGTGGGCCTGTTCAGTACCCCGACAAAGTTATCTTGGCGTCATGCATGCATTTACCCACTGCCAGTAGACCTGTTTAGTGTCCCGGCGGGTTTACAAGCACTTCCTGCAGCTCTTTGAAAATTTATATTATAGTTTTTAAAGGCATTCAATAGAGCAAGGTGACGCTGAAAATTCTAGTTTTTTAACACATCTTAATATGTCACAGACCTTGAAAAAAAAAATTTAGTTGTCCTTCTTCAAGATCTAGATATAGTTTATTAATAAAACTGACTTTCAAGAACAGGGAGACATCGTTGAGTTGTTCTCTTAAAGAACAGGGACAATGTAAAAAGAATTTTTATAGATGGTCGTGAATAATTTCAATTGTAGATTGAAACCAAGATAACTCTTTTCAAACAACAAGTCATATTCAACAGGGCTGCAATTTCAGAGAAACACAACAATTGATGTTTTAACAACTTTCAGCAATAATTTTTGAGGGGAAATTTTTCTGTTTTCTTTGTCTGAGCTAGCCCATGGTGCAGGCATACTTGTTTCAAAAGAAAGACCGATAAGCAGAAATGAGAACCAAAAAAAACCAGAAAAGAAAAACAAAAAGAAAATAGAACAAAACAGAAAATATTTACAAAGGGTCTATGGAAGCGTCATCAGGCAAAGTACTTTTTTAGAGCTTGGCCATTCACCGGGAAGGTGTCTGGTTGTCCCTCTAAATTATGTAAGCGAAAGGAACTGGGACCTAGTTTCTCAACAATTAAAAATGGCCCCAGCCACAAGTTCTGAAACTTAGTATGCTCTCCTTTTCCCTCATGAGGTTTGTCCCATTTTAGGACAAGGTCACCTACCTCAAAATTTCTATCAGAGGCAGAATTGGAATCAAACCAGTTTTTAACAATGAGTTGATGTTGATCCAATTTTCATTTTGCTTGAGCCCTCACCTCCTCTAACTTTAACAAAGCATTAATTCGACTTTCCAAGGGGGGACAGTCTTCTTCCTGTACCTTCTATAATAACTGCAGAGATGGAAGAAGGATATGCGGTGGAAGAATCGCTTCCCTGCCGTAAACGAGAAAGAAAGGTGAGTTACCCACAACAGTTTTAGGTGTTACTCTGTCATCCCAGATTGTGTTCAACAGTGCATTATGCCAGTTTTATGGTTTTCAGAGACCGTTCTCTTGATAATTTTGATCAAATTTTTATTAGTTGATTCCGCCAAACCATTGCCTTGGGGGTAATAGCTGGAAGAGTACTTTAATTTAATTCCTTTATCTAGAGAGACATCACTCATTTCAAGAGATGAAAAATAGGAAGCATTGTCAAATACTAAGCATTCAGGAATACCGAAACGAGTGATAATATTTGAATTCAGAAAGGATATCACCTGGATGGTATTTACAGCTTTTAATGGGGCAGCATCGGACCACCTGGTGAAATAATATGTGGTTGTTATGATGTATTTGTGCTGCTGTGAGAATACTGGATTGATCGGGCCTATAATATCTAGGCCCCACTGCTGAAAAGGGGAGTCTACCGAGATTGGTTGCAATGAGAATGCTGGTTTCTGTATCCGTCTGGATGCCTTTTGAAAAATCACACACTTGTGACATAAGGCATGAGCGTCTTTAAAAAGGGTAGGCCAGTAATAACCTTCTCTTAATACTTTGTGGGTGGTGGTGTCTCCACTGAAATGCCCACCATCTTCCCCTGCATGTAACTCTAATAAGACCTTTTATGCTTCATCTTTTTCAAGATAGCGCATAAGTATTCCGTCAAAATTTTGGCGAAACAAAATACCATTAATCAGCTGAAAAGAAGCAGATTTTAATCTTAGTGCTCTCCTTTTTTTGGGATCAAGGTGACGGGGAGCTGATCCATGTATAAGACAAAATTTGATGTCATCGTACTAGGAACTAACAAGATTTTGATGGTGATGATCTGGATTTAACATATCAGTTTCATTTTGTTGTCCTATAGTTGAATCGGCAACCAACTTGCATAAACCTTGGCCTCTAAAAATTTGTGCTGGGGTGATTTCTATGTCATATTCTTGTAAGGATGTGACCAAGTTTGCCTTTTTTTCACCTAGTTCTTTCTGTACTAACAAATTTCTGACAACCGGGTAAGCGACAATGATTTTCGTCCTAGATTTCAACAGATAAGATCGAAAGTGTTTTACTGCTTTAAAAATAGCATAAGCTTGTTGATCTACTACTGGGTAATTAAGTTCTACCCCCTTGAAGGCTGAGCTCATAAAGGCAATTGGGACTTCGTTGTTTTCAGTGTTCTTTTGAGTTAGGACAACAACGTAAGATCGGTCAGAGGCAAACGTGTAGAGGGTGAAGTCTCGTGAAAAATCAGGGCTCATTAGAGAAGGAGCATCTATTATGGCCTTTTTTATTGAATCAAAAGCCTGACTTTCTAAAGGTCCCCAATGGTACTGTACATCTTTTTTTATTAAGTTTTGTAATGGTCTCACCATTTCTGAAAAGCTGGGGATGAATCTCCTAACAAAGTTTATCTGTCCTAAGAAAGATTGCATGGACTTTTTTGATGAGGGAGGGGGGAGTTTTGAAATGAATTGGGTCCTTTTAGGGTCGATAATCATCCCTTCATTTGATACAATGAATCCAAGGATCTTACCTTGTTCTACTGTGAAGACAAATTTTTTAGGATTTAAAGAAATTTCGTACTTATGACATCACTGTAGAATAGATCTTAAAAGAGCTAGATGGTCTCCTTTATTTTTTGAGAAGACAGTGACGTCGCCTAGGTAAACTACTATATATTGATTGATTAAGCTGCGGAAAGCGATATCCATCGCTCTCTGAAAAGTGGCACTGACGTTTATGAGCCCAAAGGGAATCTTTCTATAAGCGTAGGTGTCCCATGGGGTACGGAAAGTAGTTTTGAGCTAGTCTGGGGGAGACATAAGGACTTGGTTATACCCTGAAAAACCATCCAACAAGGATGATCTTTCAAAGCCAGATACTTGTTGAAGGATCTGCTCCATGGGAGGGACAGGGTAGTTGTATTTATCATATGCTCGGTTAAGATTTCGAAAATCGACACATAGTCGGATTTCACCACTCTTCTTTCTAACAGGGACAAGATTAGAGACCCATTGTGTGTGCCTTACCAGGAAGATTATTTTAGCATTCAGGAGTTTGTTTAATTCCTTCTTGACTGTTGGTTCGTGTTTTGGGTGCATCTTCCTTAACTTTTGTTGAAAAGGTTGGGTCTGGGGTTTCATGGGAATAATGTGTTGTATGATGTTAGGATCAAAGGTTTTTAGGTCATTGTATGTCCATGAAAAAAAATCTTTGAATTCCTTAAGCAACTTAATAAATGCTACCTTTTCTTGCTCCGAACACCCCAACCCCAAATTAATGCACTGTGGGTTGTCTTTAGTTCCCAAATTTATTTTTTTCATGTGTCAAGGAGGAACTATTCGTTTTACAATTCACTGATTTTCTGAACTTATCATGAAGATCATAAAAATTTTCTAACCTAACCACAAATTTCGGGATAGAGTTTACCATGTCTGATGCAGATTCTGGGGATCTTGGATCTGGTATTACCGTAAATTCGCGAAGATTTTCATCATGGGTACCTTCGTCAATCACCGCACCCTGGAAAGTTTCTTCCATATGTAGAAAACTTATGATCTGTTGATCGTCATCGAAGACTCTCCAATTTGTGATGTTATCCGGGACGACTGGTCTGAACAACAGTTCGACGGAAAATGCATTTGGAGATAGGCCTTCTGCAGGAAAATTTTTTGAGGCAACGTTAGATAACAAATCGGCCTCAGAATTATTTAATCTAGGAATACAATTTATGTTAAAAGAAGAAAACTTGTTCATCAAATTCCATACCTCAGTTTGATAGATTTTAAGGTGCAGAGATAAACAATGGATATAATTTTTTACCTTTCTAACCACAATTTCTGAATCACCAAAGACAGTCAAATTTTGAATGTTCAGATCTAGTGCTTTTCTGAGACCTTGTAGGAGTGCCTCATATTCGGCCGTGTTATTTGTACATTCAAATTCTAACCGACAAGCAATCAAAGTCTTGTTACCTACTGGATCGATGAGCACGCAACCTGCACCAGCTCCTTCCTTAGATTTTGACCCATCAAAGTAAAGAGACCATATTTGATTTTCGTTAGATGCATGTGACCACTGAGAGAAGGTTATTGACTGTGTGCATGCCATAATTTCAGATTTTTGTTCTGGGTCAATGATGGTAGAAGTTTCGGCCATGAAATTTCCGAAAAAAGTGTCCATCCTCTATATTTCAGGTTAATTGGCAGAAGCAGTGAATGGTTCATTGGGATCATTTAAATCAGTTACCATGAACTTAAGATAACGTTCACGATTTACCTTGATTCTGTTAGGATTTCCATTCTTGGGCAGCCACAAGTGAGACCAATCTGTTGCAAAATAGCCATGTAATTGTTCTGACCAATCTCTACTTAAAAAAAAAACCATATACTTCTGGGATATCTACAACAATGATATCAATCACTTGATGGACTTTAGGATTAGATGATAATCTGATAAGCACATTTTTTAGTTCGCCTATCACTTTAACACTAGTTCGATCAAGATGGATAATTTTCAAGGTGGACAGTTGAACTTCGGCATTAATTTTTTGACAGACAGACCAAGGAATTACGTTAGATGATGCACCTGAATCTACCATACAGTTATGTACATTCCTATTGAAAATTTCAAAGGTCAACAAAAAGGGAGGGACATTTCTACGCGTATTAACAGTAGAAGTTTGTTGTTTTTTAATCGCAGCCCCTGAAACTAGTTTATCTACATTTGTTACACTATTTACAGGACTGTCTCTTTTATCATGAGGCTCGGATGTAGTTTTGGCGGAGGCCTTTTGAGGAGTTTTGGGGCTGTTTTGAACACCTTTGTTGTTCTCTGCAATATTCTGCAACATCTTTTGCAAAAGAAAAGGGAATTTTAATAATTCGTAAACAAAAATGTTAGCCCTAAGATTTTTTAGATCTTCAATCAAATCATAATCTAAACTTGGGTTTGCTGAATTCTGTTTAGTCTCAATTGATTTAGAGTGTTTTGGAGGCATAGTAGTTGCAATTTCAGAAGAAGACTTATTCGTTGTCTTGCTCCTGGTATTGTAAGGATGCATTGTTTCGAAATTAGCTTGAAAAATGCTATCCAAAAAATGTCCGAAAATGTTTGGAGAGGATTCATCTTCTTCTATTGTCTCTTGTTCAGCTACTTCTTCAGGAATCTCAGGAGGAATCAAGTTATCATGTGCTTCTAGGATCGTTTGAATAACAAATTGTAAGCTCTCTAGATTTAAGCCTTCAGAACTGGAGTTAGGTTGGTTTGTGAGAAAAGGCTTCCTAAAAGGGGGTTTGTAAGGCCCTTTGCTCGAAGAAGCTTCTTCAACTGACCTTTTCAAATCTATAACTTGATTGGCTAATCTCTGAATGACATTCTGTAAGTTTTCAAGATCCAAACTCTCTATTTGAGCTTTGTTTTGGGGAGGTCTAGGAAGGATTTCGATTTTCTTCTTGGACGATGAACTAGTCTCTATCTCGTTACCGGTATTGTCTTTTAAGCTGAAAATATCTTTCTCGATTTGACTCGCCTCTTCGAAGGCTTCTAACAATGTGGCTTTCTTGGACCTCTTTACCCAAATGGCTATGTTTTGATGTAAGGCTTTCTTGTTGTATGTGACAATAATATTTTCGGCAGGCATCGAGTCTGTGGGGATTCGGTTCTTTAGTGTCAGGAACCTTTGATTAAAGTCTTTTATCTTTTATTTGGGGTTCATTTTTAAACTAGAAATCTCCATGACTAGAACTTCAGGAGACTTGTTGTCTCCGAACTTCTCAAGGAAACAGGACTCGAATTTATCCCATGACACGATAGTGTGGGGCTGTTGGGCAAAGTACCAGGTAGAGACATTGCCTTCAAAGGTGTAGGGAAACAATCTGCACACTACGTCTTCATGCTCAACACTATGGAGCCTAATGGCTAGCATAAAATTTTTGATGTGATCTTCAGCGATCTGCTTGAAGTCTGGGTCAAATTTAGGGAGCCATTTCTCCAGGTGTTTAGGTAAAGGATGTTGGGGGGGCCTAGGTATGGCCACTACATCTTGGTCAAGCCAGGGTCTAGCAGGATTGTTTGGATTGGCCATAGGTGTGGGTGGTGTCGAAGGCTGAGATGAGGAACTGCCTTCATCTGAGGATTCTTCTCCAGAAGATTAAGGAGATGAAGGGGGTGGTGATGGTGGAATACCAGATCCTCCTGCTGTAGGAGTGAGAATATGATCTGGATTCGCAGGGTTTAAGGTAGGATCGGTACCTGTGAGTTGTTCCCTGATATCAGAGAAGTATAATGGTTGGTTCAAAGGTCGACCTGGTTATCTGATACGAGCTAAGGCACTGTGCGTTCTTATGAGGGATTGACGAACAATCTCTTGTATGTCACCACCTGGGGGATTTGGAGTTACTGGTTCAACTGTGATCCGTGGATCGTTATTTGATGTGGTTGTTGTTTGAGGGACAATGTTGTCGTCTGAACAACTTCTAGTTACTATAGGTGAGTGGGTGGGTGGGGGAGGAGTCTTACGACCTCCTCATGCCATTAATAGTTTTCAGACCCTCCTTCTAGTGCAATTTGTTGACGGGCAAAATTGATCGCTCGTCAATTGGAGGAGTGAATCTGGTCCGGGGTTGTCTAATTCACCCAAGACGTTTGGATTAATTCACTTCGACGGGTTTTGCGGCTCCGTTGGCTGATATAAGTCCTAAAGAAAGAAAAAATAACTAAAGGAAAAACAATAACCTAATAAATAACAATTACTAAAATCTATAAGTACATTTAAATGCATATATGTTCAATTTATTTAACTTAAATATGATCAATAACTTTATATACAATCTGTACAAAATACGAGTTTTAATCTAAACTCGTAAAAATCAAATGTAGATTGATTACTTTAGCAATAATAATAAAGAAAGTGAAAATACTATCTAATTTTTTGGTTTGTTTTCTTAGATGTATACACTCATGAAATCAAACATTAAACTACCTAATTGAACAGAAAATAATAGATAGTAGAAAATGTTCTATATGTAGAAAACTTCTATATTCAACAAACTAATGAAATCAAATAACAGGCTAACCTGTTATTGCATCCAATGTCTATTCAATATTAAATATCGAGCCACCTTTATCTGAGAAGTGAACCTACAACAGATCTTGAGATTGCTCCGAATAAATGCGAAACAATAATGCTGGAGATTGAATTATGATAACAGAACATTTAATAGATACATTACAGTAATCATATGATTTGCAAATTTCTACGACGAGATAAATCTTCCTTTAAGAACTTGCATGCAGACATTCAACAAAAATTAGAGATGAATCTACTAATTTAAATTGGATAGATGATCATTGTGTATATATTGTATCTGAAACATAAAATATGGACAACATATAAAATGAATCATGTCAAATGGTAATAAATCACGACGATGAAAGCAATCACCATCTATTATCAAATTAACATACACATAACCTGAATCAAAACATCATACAGAAAAGTTAAAGCTATAACGTGCATTCTGTTTCATTCAAGTCTGCGATAAAAACGCCTATACTCTTGCCCCAGGCTGAGATGATGCAATGTTTACAAAATTATATGTTTATATAGGTTTCAGGAAACATAACTATTTCCTGTTGATAAGATCAAATTGGTTTCAAAAAATAATGGGGGATGCAACCACCTTGATTTCACTAGATATCAAAACACTATTAACAATTTAATTATGTTTACTCAAAATACAAAATTGATATGGCTGGGAGATCCCAAAAAGAGTCTCATATCATCTTTGAAATCATGGGCTCCTTAATTATCCTGAAAACAAACAAAAATAAGAAGATCTCGGATGTGTTTTCAATCTTCAAATCAAACAATTCAAATTTTCTTAACTGGCTACAGAATCTTACGATTCTGTAGCTAGTTATAATAGGAAATGCAATTTTATTTTATTGAATAAACAAAACAGACTAATCTTAATAAGAAAAATATTTTATTCAATCAAATCAAATATCCTAACTTAAGAATGACACAATCATGCAATTAAATTAAAAATATCATACCTCAAATCATGAAATCAAAATGTATCAAGAAATTTTTGAATTAACGATAGTTGTTGTTGCCTCTACATTTTTGAAAATCACATGACCTGTAGATTTCAAATGCTTCTCCTTCCCTTGTATGATGGATTCAAGTCTGTTGTTTTCATTTGTCATCATATCAACTTGGTCTCTTAAAGACTTGAGTCATGACTGTAGCAGTGGAACATCGATATAGTATCTATCGATCCATGATCGACACACATCACATTGTGACTATAAGGAGTTTGCATTAGCACAAACAACATTATGTGTCGAAGAATCCTCCATGCAGATGGTAGATTTATCACAGAGATGGATACCAGGAAATTCTGGGTTATCTTTCAGACAAGGAGGAAAATTATTAACACAGTCATAGGGTTGGTCAGGGTATAGCCCGAATGACACGGGGTCCTCTTCAGCAAGGAATTTGTCAATTTCTGAGTCTAAGCCTTCGCTCACTTCAATCATGCTGATCGTGTTTGTACGAGGTTTGATTTATTTCGAACATTTTGAGAAATTAACCGACCAACTCTTTCGTTTTTGAAATTGACATCAACATTGCCTTTTAACTTCTTTCCTATAGGTTTATTCACATTTTTAGTACAATCCTTTGGATGTGTGACCGGTCGACTGTCATGTTGAATAACCTTAGGGTAGCTTGAGGGTTCGTTGTTAAGGGAAAAATCAAAAGCCCGGAGAGGTGGGGAAGAGGTCGTCGGGTTCACGAGGGTTTCCTCAATGACTGGCTTATCTACTTCTCCCAACTCAGGGTTGCCAAAACCATTTCGTGCAATGAACGAATCCCAACAATCATTTTTTGACTGTAACTGGTGCATGAGGATGATTTTAATGAGGCCATGGTGAAATAGACTTGAATCTGACCTCTGTTTCCTAAATCTTTATCCCATTTTATATAGAATTCTGAGTAGATAATAAGACATATTCAACGGAAAACCAATAAAACTCATAAGCAGGCGTAAATGATATAGGAAAACAAGTCCAAATCATCCCTCACATGTGATGAATTGCTTCACTACTGCAAGTAAATCATGCCACCTAGGTTTCAAAAATGAAATTGTCATACCTCGATCACAACTGGTTATCTTTTGTGAGGTAAACAGTAACGTCCAAGGGACTTCCTCCACTTTCATGTTTTTGAACCATTTCTGACCAACCACTGGCAATCCCGTGGCTTGACTTAGGAATTCTTTGGTTAATTCCAATTGCACATCATCTATTTTTTCCCTACAGCTATCAAAGGTTAAGGAAAACTCTTGGGCTACCTGAAGATTAAAACCTTGGAACTTTTCAATAAAAATATGCCAACCATTCCTTTCCAAATATTCCCTAGCATTATCATACGAAAGAAGGGTTTGGATGTCGTTCGGTTTGACCCTTACCACTGGAGCCATACTGAATAGATGGGAAATTAACGCACAACACACAGGTAGGGTTCGCAAAAAGGAAGCAGAGCCATAGCCCTGAACCTTATCGATACATGCTGTGATGATTCAAACGACGGGCAAGGTGTGTAATCAAAACACGTGTGAGGAGTTTCGTGAAACCCGAGACCACGCTAAGGAGTAATGGAATCCTGTACATTGTATGCCACCTTGGCATTGGGTACATGCTAGGACCAGAGTACTCTGAAAACATAGTGCATGTATTAAAGTTTGATTGCAAAGTTAGGTAGGTTTACACAAATCGAATAGTTCAAAGTTTCATGAAAGAAAAATCAAACCAAAATCCATAGAAAAAATCGAATATCAAATGGAGGGGGTATTTCATTCATACAACCATAAATTTCTTAGGCATGCTTAGAATCGAAAGGGTCACAAGCAAGGAGAGCAACATGCTCATAGCAAGAAATCACTATTCTATAATAAACCATATGCTTTCAATGAAATTTTAAAATAGAATGGTAATGATAGTTGTGAGTTTTCATGCTTTCAGTCATGAAAACGAAGCATGAATTGATGATAAGTAAAATGCGACGATTTACAACTGTTGTTTTAGAGAAATTCTCATAAAGATTAATAAAATTTCATAGACCCTATGTAGGCAGCTTATAAAAATAATAATTACATAATCGTTGCCAATAGGTTGCCCCCGACCGAGATGACAGTTGAGGAGAATGCATTGTTACCAAATGCATCGAATAAAGAGAATGGTGTCAAACCTATTGGCATGCTATAATAAGGAATTCCTTGACTACCTTCTCCAAATGAACTATAGTTTACGTTCAGCCTGGCGGAGTGCTGGTGAGCACCGCCAAGAGAAGGAGACAAAGGAGGTATATGACCCCCTTCCATAAGGGAAAGAGTTATAGGGAGTTGAAGTGCCTCCCATGGATCCTTGCAGAGGAGCATTCAAGCTCCCTGCCCCTAGACCTAAATTTTGTAGAGTAGAGTAGGAAAGGACACAGTTCGTATCGAAGCTAGGCATCTCGTATGAGAATGGAGGACCTGTCACACTCTGGGTGAAAGGAGAAGTGATCGATGCCATAGATGGAATCGTACCGTTGCCCGAGGTAGAGGCAGTCGATACCATATTGGTCTGGGTCAACAACAGTTGGTTAGGAGGCAGAAAACCCCCTACACTGACGACCGTGGAGGGAATATGAGGATTCCCTGAAGAAGTAGCAGTATTGGCTTCCATCGCTTCTTGTGACACTACCTGACGCTCGTAAGGTTTAATCTATACGACGATGGGCACCAATAGATCAATTATCAGAGGGTGATATGGACCAAGAGCTTCTGCTCTGAGGTCAGAAATGGTCGTTTCCTCCAGAATCAAATGTTCTCCTCTTGGAGATGGGTCGGGCTCAGTTTCTTGTGTCCTGGTCGCCTCAAAAGACCCTTGTTGGTCTAGTATTCACCTTAGCAGTTGCAGGGGTGGCTCCAGATTAACTAGTGAAAGGCCAAGAAGCATTTGCGACCGAAGAAGCTCCTGATCCTCCACGGTGTGAGAAGATCAATGACACACTAGGGATTTCTATTAACATTAAAGACCAACACACACTAGAAAAATCTCCTATGAGATAAGACAAGGAGATCACTAGCTAGTTTGAAGAACAGTTACACCAGCCAACACTAGAGAAACTTACCGGTGCAAGTGAAAATCGAATACGAAAGCACCCTCTGGGTATACTCTGCAAAGCATGGCCCGATGTCTTCCCTAGGTACCATGGTATACCCCCGCTGTCACCTATGTAAGTCATTATGATAAAGGAAACTAGGTTTCTAGCGTGCTAACAGACACCATGAGTGTACAGTCGATAGTCTGGTGGACCGCAATGAGCAGAGTATCAAGCCCGAAACCTATCAATGGTATCGAAAGAAAGTGTTCCAGAAGACAAAAGAGGAGCTCGAATGGATTCAAGACCCACGAAGCTCTGTGGCAATTACGATCAACAAAATCCCAAGATAAGCCCTCTATATGTGTTCCCCACTATGCCTGGTCCAACTTTTGAGGGGTTATCTCCTCTACCTTTCCACACGCAACCTCGTGTTTAGCCCCTGTGTTAGAGGGGGGTCCTGGATAACTTTCACAATTACTGGAATTTCAAAAACTCCCTAGAACAAACTCTTATGTTTGTTTTTTCATCCTTGAAGAGTTTCCTCTCCAATCCTAAATAAAGGTTCTATCCTAGACTAAATTGATGGACCCTACAAACACAAAGTCTAATAACTTTTAATTAAGCGTTAATTTTAGTGGTTGTCTTAAGTCAAAGGGAATGGAATTGAAACCAGTGATGTTCTTTAAGAGACGAAAGAGAATAGCATAAGATGAAACTGAAAACAAACTACTTCTTCTTCACAAATAAATATTTGCCAATTTAAACTCTTTAACCAAACTTTTTCATAACTACTTTTCTTAGATCTTTGAAAAGAAAAAATTTAAAACAAGATTTCCCTCGACTACAAGCTACTTAATTTCCTAAGTATTCAAGTAAAGAACTTATGAAAACTTTCTTTTTCCTTGGTAAATGAATCAACTAACCTAAAATGCTTTACCAAACATTTTTTTTTTTTTTTTTATTGTTTTATGCTTCAAAACAAGAAATTTGAAAATGAATTCTTTTCTTTTCTTCTGAAGAAAAAAAGGGAAAAATGACGACAAGTCAAGAGCAATAAATGACTTATGGTCCATCGTAGATCACAGGGAGTCATAGAAAATACCAAACAGGTAGATTAGAAGAGACTCACAAACTTGTCTAAAAACCCTATTAAAGAAAACACAAGAAATCTTTTGATAAACATAAAGCTATGTTGAGGTCAAAGCTAGGTTATAGACTGCTATAACAGAGACCAGGGCTAGATCAAGAAAACCCATGAGAAGTGTGACTTCTGACAGGGAAGAGGATGACTTCCACTTCTTTAAAAAAAAAATCCCAACACAGGCACACTACTGACACTTCAACAACCTGCATATGTACGTGGGTTGTCCAAAGGAAGGGCATGTATGCATGCGTTCGGGCCCACTACAGGCCGCGTACACTTCTATAACGTCTAAAAAAAAATAAAAAAAATGAAAACCAATAGTCAAGCAAAGGCAGGGAGTACTGGTATGGAAGACCAGAATCCCTTAAAGACACATAAGCTTACAGAAACTCATAAAATAGTAAATAAACTGATTCAAAAAACCCAAAAGAATATCCCCAAAAAACCCTAGAGGTCTCCCTAGTACGGTCACCAATTATGATATAGAGGGAAAACCCCTCTACGGACTACACCAGGGTTCTAAAGTGCAGGCAGAGATAACCATCTAAAGTCTCCTACTTTTAACAACTATCCTATCATTACCCCACAATCATACATAAAAGACAAAGTATAGGGATTTGGTAGGCATACCTTAAACTCTATGTCCGGTGTTGATCCCTTTGTGCTTAGTTGTTTCTCAACTGTAGATCTCCTCCCAAGGCTAACCTGCATTCACCAAAAGACAAAGAAGAAACTACAAGCATGCGTTGTATATAAGGATTAGTGGGTTAGACATCATAACAAAATGTAAACAAATCATAAACATTTAAGACATCATTTGGCGGAATGGAAAAAGTATTTCTTTATATTAATATCACGAAATTCATTTACAATATGAGACCAGAAGATGCTCCTAGAACTTGGTCCTAGGTTCCTCTTCACCATGAACCAACTGCTTCCATGTATTCTTCTCCTCTTTGATTCTCTTTAGGGAAATGTCAAGGGTTTGTAATGGAGGAAGAAGGAATTCTGATTGAAACTCACAATGTGGTTGCAAAATATTGGGGCAAAGGGGGAGTACTGAAACGGACATAGTTTTTATGCTCTTGTGCCTCCTTTTCGAATGGGACCCCAACACCTTATTTTATAGGCCAAAAGAGATAGTAACGGTTGGGATGACTGGATAAGGGTGGTCAACTGGTTAGGTAATGGCCTAAAAACCCATATTCCTTTGCAATTTTCATTTTTTGCGCTTTTTGTGAGTGAACACGGGTTGTAATGGTGAAAAAATCATGTGTACATGGGTAGTAGTGGTGCAAGGTGTGTACACCTTCAAAAAAATGGTTTTTTAGTAGAGTTGTTCAGTGATGGCTTGGCAAAGATAGCAATTAAGATGGCGAGATGCTAGGTATGCATGTCTGGTGCAATTTAGGGTTATAACACCAGCAGAGACTGTCAAGGAGGAGCAGGAACAAACATTGACATCTACCTAGGAGATGAAAGGATAAGAGGATAATTCATATAAGATTCTCACTCAATGGGAGATAGACTTGAATATGATGGAGGATTGGTTAGGAAACCTAGGCATAGAAGAAGACTACCAAGGGGATGTAATTGTGAAGAATGAGGAAGAGTTCCATCATGAGGAGCAATTGGATGAAGCTATACTTGTACCAACAAAAGAAAAGGAGCTGACAGAAGGAGAAATGATAGGGAATATGTTTGAGAAGAATCTCAGTAGCATGCCTGTAGAAATTGGACCTATAGTGGAGTGGAAAAATAGTACCATAGGATATAGAAGCAGTGTGGGAGATCATATTGATATACCCATTGATTTATGTGAAGGCATGGAAGCCCTGGAAGAAAGGGTAATAGTGAAAAGTTGGCATTTTCAATAGGCCATGTTGGAAGTTGATGAAGAGGAGATGCAACATCAGAGTAGACTGCAAAAGAGGAGCCATCTAGTGGACCAGTTGGATAGAGTAATAGAAGAGATAAGGAGGTTTATGTTGCAATCAACAGAGGAGGAATCCAACATAAAGAGAAAACTAATTAGGGGATAACCTACAATAGCATGGTAGAAACAATAGAAGCAATAAGATAGAGGAGTAGATGGACAACACCAAATACAGATTTGGGATCCTGGAGGATCTCAAAAGAAGCACCAGAGGAGCCATGAGTAGGAGCTGATGATTTTTTCCAGTGTGGGAGTATGATGTAGGAGCATCGCTCCACCTCGTTAGTGCCAGCAAAGCAGCGCATCAACACACAAGGAGGAATGGGTACCAAGGGAAGATATGCACCAAGCCTATCATTTTGAACCCAATTTAAAATTTTTAATGAAATTAAATGTAATTTAAGTATGTGAAGTTTAAGGAAAACCAAGCCTATGTCTTTGTAAAAGACGAGTTATTGTAATAGATAGGGTTTCCTTTAACGACTACCAGTAGGAGGGATCTAGATCTTATTCGGACTAGATTCTCGTTGAATGTAATTCAATACAATTCAATGTGAGTAGGTGGATGGAAGGAAGGCTCGAGGAGCCCCTATTTTGTAAAAGATCTTTATTTTAAAGATGAAGAGTGGTAGAGGAGAAAATAGAGAGATCAAGACAAAAGAGGAGAGAAAGAGTTGAGATTTTGTTGTAGTCCAGCCTTTGTACAAAGTTACATCTTTGTACAAAAGCATTCATATATAATACAAAAGCAGTTTTTCCTACATATGAGGTGTTTGTGTTTTGTGTGTGATGAATGGTTATTCTATGAATGTTTTTATGTATTTATTTATGTATGTTGTAGATGTATGGAAGTAGGTTACATTTACAGGATTAGATAGATTTCCCTATCTCTAGATTTATGAGTAGTTCTGGGCTCTTAGGATTCTACAAGGAGTGCACACTATAGTATTGAAAATCTATGAAGCCAGTAAAAGGAGTGCACTTGAACTATGTTGAGAATCCAGAAAGAGCATTCTAGGTGGGCACACCGAAATCATTCTGAAGGTCATAAGAAATAGTGCAAGGAGTGCACATTAGAGTTATTGAACACTCTGATAGCTAGTTGGAAGAGAAGGAAGACCCGTGAAAGGAGATAAATGGGCCAACACTTAGATATGTGTTGAGGAAGTGTTAGGGGAGACAAGTGCAAGTAGTACCTAGTTGGAGTATTTGGTGTCTGAGAGTGAAAGATAAGCCAGTGCCAAGAATGCACTGAGGACCATTTAAAAATTTCATAAGCTCGGTAGGAAGAGAACGGAGTTCTAGGAGGGCAGAGGAATTCCTTTGAAGGATGCATGTCAGAGGACCTCACACTCCAGAAAGTAGAAACTCTCGGAGAATTGGGGTGCAGTGTGACGGAAATCCACCAGAGCCAGAGGCCCAAAGAATCATGGACCATAGATCAAAGGAAGGACAAGTGGTAGTAGATTCATAAGTTTAGAGGTTCAACACTTTGATGAAAACAAAGAGTATAGCATTGATTTGACTCCTGAAGTCCCAAAGGCCGGAGTAAATCATAATTGTCCATTGGAGAGGACATGTGGAGAGAGATCTATAGTTCGAGGACTTTTCACTTTGGCCCTTTTACGTCATTTTTTAGACACAGGGAAAGGACCAAATCCACAAAGGCATCCTAGCCATAGATCTAGGAGAGGACACTTGGAGGGAAGATATCAAGTCTTCTTGCTCGACATTTCAGTGTTGGGAGATATAAAGGGTTGTGTCTTTTGAAGAACAATGGAAATCATTGAAGCCTAAAGGAAGTTGATATGAACTATCCATTGGTCAGATCATTTTGGATTGTCGATCTGAGACTCGATGAAATTGATTTTAGGTGATCTAGGACATTTGTAGAAAGGGCATTGTGAAGAATCCATAGAAGCCTGGAAACATAATCTGGGTCGTTCATCCATGGAGAGAAGAGAGTTATCTAATATTCCTTCTCAGGGATCGACACATTGCAGAAGTTGTGCACATTATATGCATTCAGAAATCATGGAATGCCAACACTCGAATTGGCACCTTTTGGCTTGGTTCTCGGTCACAACCCTTGGTCGTATTCTATTGCTGCATGAGAAAATGGGCTAAAGTCTGGTTTTGAATATTTAAAAGAACAATAGGTTGGAGAAATCATCAAAGCACCAAAATATCATGCTATTGAATAGTGCCTGGTCGTATCCTTTGGTCATATGGAGATTTGACATGAGGAAGAGGGCTAGGGGCCCAACATTTCTTTCAAAGGAGAAGGGGCTTAGTAAAGAGCCTTGCGGGTTCAATGGTTGGAACTATATAGTGATATTGAGGACCTGTGAACATTAACAGGGGGTTCATGAGACTCTAAAAAGTCGATCCAACTCTTGATTAGAACGCTTCTTGACCTGGAGGTCGAGTAGACCCCGGGTGAGGGAGGGGGTCTGCATCACGTAGTTTCAGCCTAGACTAGGATTTCCTTTACACCGGGTGGTGTTTATTCCCATCTTGGGGGTGACCCATTGTTGATATCTTGGAGCAGCATGGTCTAAGAATGGGAGGTTCATGGAAGGTCTGCACACAGTTGGTGTACTTCAATTAAAATATAAGTATCATTTATGTGTTAATATCAAATGATGTGTTCAATGCATGTCTATTATTTATGAGAATTGCATGTGTTTGTTGCATGTATGATTTACTGTTAATTCCTCATGAATCATTTTATGATCAGAATGTTTATATATGTTAAATTTTCATTATATATATATATATATATATATATATGTATGTATGTATGTATATCAGAGTTTGAAAATAGAGTAGAGGTTGTTTAATGGTAGTATTTGTTGGCACAGGAGCAGACCCAAGTTTCAACGCTTCAACAACGCACCAACAAAACGCTAACTAGCGGCCCTTTCAGAAACACCTACGAAGCAAGCGAAGTCTCACTCGAGGTAGAGGCAAGGGGGGTTCAAGGAATCAGGTTTTTATAACCAAGATGGGACACAGATCAGTGATTACAAAACTTTGCAAGAACTTCAATAACACATATATGATGATATGCATTAATGCATTAGCTTCATTAACATCGCAGAACAAACCCTAAAATAGATCGGTGTAGTAACAATAAAGTTTAAGTACTTCAACCACTTAGCATATAACAATGAGTTACATCCAAAATTTAGTCATAAATAACAAGTAAGCACTGAGCACTATCAAATCTATTCATAATACATAATAACAAAGCATTGAGTATATAAATGATAACCACACATAACACAAAGAACATCAAAGACATAAGATATACATAGTTCACTCCAGTTTGGGGCTACGTCCACCAACTGCTTCGTCTTCTCTATTGTTATTCTGAATCTCTTACATTCATCTACTCCTGAGCACTAAGCCATAGGGCTAAACTTTGCAGAGGACAGGAGATCTGTGCACTGAGCACCAGATCCTCCTTCCCAAAACTAGGTCATTGCACAAAGCACACTTCTCTATCAAGCACGACGCCTTACATACACATTCTCTTTCACTAAGCAAACCAAAAATACTTCCACTTAGCCTTGCAAGACACTTAGACGTCGCTTCTACTACTCTTACATCGCTTCTCTTTGCTACCTTTAACTTACACTCTTACACTTATTTATACGTTTACAATAAGGCCTAAACATGGGAGAACCCGTGGGCTGACATCCCATAACCCTTTATAAAAACCCTAGGAACCATTTGTTGGGTCCACAAAGCCCACAAAACAAGTGATATCCGCAATCTCATCTCTCCCTAGGTGCTCCTTCCTCGGTCACTACGTCGAAGTCCAAAAAGTGGTCATTCTTGACTAATATTTCCTCAAAACTTGGTCGAGGGCCAACAAGCCCCCAACACTCACCTGAGTCACTCAAGTTTGGGAAACACTACTTCGAAGGCCTAGAGCTTGAATCAAGCAACCTCGACTTGCTACTTCACCTGAGCCTCCTACTTAGTGAGCTCTTGAATCATCTACTATGTAAGAAGCCCCTCCAGGCGTTGTTCCACTGTTGCAACCACCTGGTCTAGTTGCGATCCTTTCCCTTCAATTTCTTCGAACACCTTGCAGGTTTCATCCTTTATAGGTTGTATCTTCTGCATGACTTCCATTACCCTGCCCTAGATGGTAGTAATTTGTTGTTGTATTGCGCTCTTTTATTTTGATCTCTTCATTCTCTCGACTGTAGTGATTAACTTCATTTGTGCTTGTACTGACAGTGCCAACTACCATGCCTCCTATAGTTGTGCTTCCAACTTCCTGAGCTCTGGATCTTCTGTGAGGCATTCATAAGTCTGCACTCTTTTTTCGCTCATTTGTTTGCATTCTGAGGCGAGGGATCCGATCCTTTCCACTGTGCTCTTAGTGGCTTCATCCCTCTGATTGTGCACTTCTTGTAGAGTGCTTGGTAATGCTTGGATATCCAACTCTATTACCTTTTCTTTAAGATGTTGGATGGCCTCATTGATATTCATCACTTGAACCTCGTCTACCTCATGTTCCTCCTATGACAAGCCTGGCACAAAGCGACGTGATTTTCTCACCACTTCTTTGACTGCAGTCTGCTCTGCAAGAATATGGCCCTTTTCTTTATGTATCTTTTCTTTGTCTTCCTTGAGCATCACCTAAAACTCATCTTTCTTGTTTTCATAAGTAGTTACACAGTACTGTGCAACTTGTAGTTTCTCTAAGACTTCCTCTTTCTCTTTCTTTAGGGCTTCTGTAGCCTTTTCCTTTTCTTCTTGAACTTTCTGAATTCAAGCCTCTATTCCATCTACTAATATTCTCAATTAAGCAGGCTCTTCCCCTAATTATGCAGTCTTCGATGAGGAATGTGCAATAGGTACTGTGTGGATCAATTGAATATCTCGTTGTATCTCCTTCAGCTCCTCCTCAACCTTTCAATACATCTCTTCCTACTTCACTCCATATCTCTGCAAGATATCTTCAGATGCATCCTCCATCTCTTTGCGGACTAGACCGATATCATCCTTTGTGAGTGTGGCCTCTAGCTGGGGCTTACTAGCACAGGTCTTCTTTCTTGGAGAAGGTTTTTGTGGAGAAATGTTCCTCTTTCGCAATGTTTCTATTTTAGTAAGGGGATCTTTCAGTGGTGTAACTTCACCTTCTCCTTGATTTTATCCTTCTTCCCCTTCTCCTATTTTATCTGCTTGGTCTTATCCTCCTCCTCCTCCTACAGGTGAGACATATCCACTTTCTTCCGAGGTGTTGTCCTCCTCATTAGTCTGTATGTTATGAAATTCCTCCTTTTTCTTCTTCTTCTTCACATTGGACTGTCCTACATGCTCGAACCAAGTGACCAAGGGGCTTCCTATAATGTCGACATCAGAGATTTCAGCATCAATGATAGGTGTCTGAAACTTATTCGACTATTCCTTCGTGATCTAGTCCATGTATTCATCGACCAGCTTGTAACAATATTGTATCTCCTCCTTGCTCTCATCTCTGCTCGCAGTTATATATATAAAATGTGGACTTGCGCGGAACTTTTCTATCAATCTGTACTAGTGCAAGGTGCGTGGTGTCATGTGTAAGATTGACTTTATGGAAACCTTCAGTTGCTAATAGTACGCATGGAAAATAGTGTTCGACTTCCATTGCTTCAATATGTCGTTGGTGTACCACAAGGTTGAGAACCTACCGACTAACGTCTCTAATGGTTCGATCTATGGGAAGGTGGCTCCTTACGACATTTTCCAAGCGACAAATGAAATCAACACAAGAAACTAGATGAAGTGGAACTCATATCCCTGATCCTGAGCTTCGATATAGTCTTTCACGAGCTCATTGATGAAGTAAATCGCCCAATTCATTTGCATTCCCTCCACTCACTTTCCTGCGAAGTCCACCACGAACCTGGTGACATGCGTGGGGAGATTCTTTCTTACAATTTTGCCAGCTATGAGTTGGCAAGTGAGGCACATTGTTCCATCCTGGATAGAGGCTACCTTGTAGCCTTGCTTTCCTTTTTCAACTTCTCCATATGATTCCTTGATGCGTTGTGCCAGGGAGCAGTCTGAGGCCTTCCTAGGGTAAACTTTATGAGGGTCATGTCCTTTCATGCTTAATCCTGTAATCAAGTGGATCGGTTTCAGATCCACAGTAATCTGTCAATCGAGCCACAAGTATCCACCATGGTAGCATGACAAGAGGATTTTAACACAAGCGTTAACCTCCTGGTGTCGAGAAAAATGGAGAATCTTCATCACGATAAGTATCGTGAACTACACTAGCTCCTTAATCCATGACTGGGACACCATGTGAGGCTTCTTCCCAATGGTATTTGTCAAATATCTATGAGGTGCAAGCGAGGCATAGTTATTTCTATCTCCAAGGTTGAAATCATTGTTCTTCAGTAGTGGGATCTGTCCCAACTGACTTCCCGCTATGCGTATTCCCTTCGGAATATACACGATGATCAATGTGTAATCGAATTCCCATGGGATGCTTTCACGGTTAACCATGCCAACCAAGGGAAATATATAATTTGGTAAGATCGATGGGATTTTCTTCGAATTCACCATATCTCTGCGATGCTTACTTCCCTGCTCGATCGTGTGGTTAGTATGGCCAGAACGTCGTCTGATCGAAGGGGAAGCCTGCATTCCCCTGGTCAATGATGCATGTACTCCTTCATAAATATCTTTATTGGTCATAAACGTCTTAAGAACCTCCTCAACAAACTTCTCTAATTCAGTGCGCTCGACCAACATTCTCACTGTTAGCAAATAGGTTGGGGTAGGTGAGAAGATAAGCGGGGTAGACAAATGGATAATGACGTATGATAACATAGCTAGACACACAATCACTTCTCTTCTTGTCTCAGATAATCATGGGTAGAAAAAATTGGTCTTGGCGTAGCATTCAATAGGTTAAATAAGTGAGCATCATAATAGATTCCTCCAATGGGCAGGAATGCTTTCATCAATGTGAATCTGTCCATTATGGTGTGGTCTCAACGTCCCAAATGTGATCTATTCGCCCATAAATGTGTTTCCTAGCTGTTCCAAAGAATCATTCTAACGGTTGGGGCGCCTCCAACAATCATATAGCTTCGTCAGGGCGAACTCCCATTCTACGTGGTTCTGTTGTTCTGGCGAGGTTCAAATCCTGCAAACCTACCTCCTGTGAAGTCTTCTCTGTAACTTCTTGTATCTTTTCCAACTTGGATTTCTTCTTACTGATATTCCTTGCCTTATTTCCTGTGATCTAAGTCTCTCTAATTGTTTCTATAATTCTCTTCCCATTCTTATTCTTATCTTCTCCTAGCGTAGTGACTTCGCATTGTTGATGTGCTCTCAAAGGGTTCAAATTTAATACTTCTTATCTCATTATTTTCATGGTGGGTATTGTTCTTTATTTCATGGATAGGTCCTTCAAACCTTCTTGCATTATTTCAACTTCAACAACTAATTCTCTTGCGTTATGTTGCTTCGACTTAACGTCTCGTTCTTCTATTAGTCGGTCTATTTTTCTAGCTATGAAATCCCTTAGTTATTTCTTTTTCTTCTCTGTAGCTTCTTCCTCTGCTTTTCTTCTGATCTAATCCTCCTTGATCCAAGTATTTCCTATCAAAAGTGGGAATGGGGCATTGTTCTCAACAAACTTAATAAATTCAAATTCCTCTTCAGTCGATGTTCCGTGGATGATAATAGGTACATTAGTAATTCTTCCACATAGGGTTATCATCTTTCCTTTAAACAAGCCTATCCTTCCTAATGAAGGTACTATAGTAGGCTTTCCCAAAATTTCCCAAGTGTCTTCTGTCATAATATTCACTTGTGTATCCTCATCCAAGAAACAGTCTATGTCAAAGTCTCCTATTCTTGCATTTATGCATTGTTTTTCTTTCAGGATATTTGGTAAGCTGACATCCTTGTAATCATTCATCATTTCTTTCAACTGTGATAACATAGTCTAAGATTTTGCTGACTTGCTCTTTTGGTGACTCTCTAACATGATCCTATTCTCTTCACTTCCTTCATATTTTTGTTGTCTCATGTTCATTTTTTCAACTTTAGCAATCATCTTTGGGCAATCCTCAACTTCATGACCAACAATTTTACAACAAGGAAAAATAGGACCTGTACCAGGGAATTCCTTAGCAAGATGTCCTAGTCTTTTGCAGTTATAACATAGTGTCAATCCTCTATTCCTCTTGTATGTTCCCGAACTTCTCCTGTACTGCACACTGGGATCATAGTGTTGGACCTACAATTTGCAAAAATTCTTTTTAGGTTCCTACATCCATTTATTAGTCCAAAAATTATTTCTATGCATAAGAATAAGATACCTTTCTTTATTTCTATCAAATTTATTTAGATCAAATCATTCTACCAACTGTTCCCTAGCTTTCATACTAGAACACAATCTATTAAACATACCTAAATTCATCCTTTAGAAAAAAAATATCCTCTTATCTTATTCTTATCAAAGAACAAAGCTTTACCTCTTTCAATATCTTACCTCAGATCGAGTTTCTTTCTTAGCATAGAGCTTCGTAAGTCAAGTAGAATATTGCACACTACAACAATAGATCTACAAATAGAGCTTCTCTTTCCTTTACTTCAAATCCCAACAATCATAGTTTCAGGTCCGGGAAACGTAACCATTTGTTGGCACAGGGGAAGACCCATGGTTTAATGTTTCAACAACACACCAACAAAACCCTAACTACCGACCATTTTCGAAACACCTTTGAAGCAGGTGAATTCTAATCCAAGGTAGAGGCAGGGGGGTTACAGGACTCAGGTATCTGTAACCAAGATGGGACACAGATCTATGATTACAACACTTCGCAAGAACTTTAATAACACATAGAAGATGATATGAATTAACTCATTAGCTTCATTAACATCACATAACAAACCCTAAAATAGATCGGTGCAGTAATAGTAAATATTAAGTACTTCAACCACTTAGCACATAGAAACGAGTTAGATCCAACATTTATTCATAAAGCACAAGTAAGAACTGAGCACTATCACATCTATTCATCATACATAATAAAAAAATCATTAAGAAAATAAATGACAACCACACATAGCACAAAGCACATCAGAGACAAAAGATATACGTGGTTCACCCCAATGTGGGGCTACGTCCACCATCTACTTCATATTCTCTATTATTCTTTTGAATCTCTTACATTTGTCTTATCCTATAAACTAAGCCACAAAGCTAAGCTTCACAGAGGACAGGAGATCTATGCACTGAGCACCAGATCCTCCTTCCCAAAACTAGGTCACTGCACAAAGCCCACTTCTCTATCAAGCATGACACCTTGCATACACATTCTATTGCACTAAGAAACCCAAAACTACTTGCACTTATCCTTGCAATTCACTTAGAATTCTCTTTTACTACTCTTACATCTCTTTTCTTTGATACCTTTACCTTACACTCTTACACTTATTTATACTTTTACAATAAGGCCTAAACATGGGAGAACCCATGGGCCGACATCCCATAACCCCTTACAAAAACTCTAGGAACCCCTTGCTGGGTCCACAAAGCCCACAAAAAAAGTGAGATCCACATTCTCAGCTCCACCTGGGTGCTCCTTCCTCGGTCACTGTGTCGAAGTCCAAAATGTGGTCATTCCTAACCAATATTTCCTCAAAACTATTGGAAGGTTTATAGTTGAGAGTAAG
The DNA here is from genome assembly GCA_009831015.1 of Picea engelmannii. Lineage (NCBI taxonomy): Eukaryota > Viridiplantae > Streptophyta > Pinopsida > Pinales > Pinaceae > Picea > Picea engelmannii. Next base: position 158,110 of record ML803181.1, on the reverse strand, counting down.
CTTGTCATTGATGGAAAGAACAATGATAATGGAAGAGGAGTAGCACGCAGTAGACGAGAATAGATCTCGGGAGTTCGATCTAAGAGCGAGGTACATCCATCGTTGGATCAGGGAGGACCTACATGTTCATTACACGACGAAGTCGCAAAATCATGAAGCGGTGAAATCGCGAAGGTGGACAAAATCGCGAAGCGACGAAATCGCGAAGTAGTGAAATCATGAGAAGATCTAAGCCGTAGGATCTGGGGTATCTAATAAGGCTCAATAATAGTTAGATATGGTGAAGCTGCAAGGCGGATAAGTCCAAGAGTCATCCATCTCTCCAAAGTTGTGAAGGAATCCTGACCATCCATCGGGGACAGTTGTGGACCGTTGATCAAGAGGACGCATGGTGAAAGATTAGAGCACCACAAAGACTCCATTTTGGAGTCTCACCTATCACGACTTGGAGTGATGAGAATCTCCATCTAAGGATCAGCGAGATGCAAGATCACGAAAAGATCAGGACCATCAGATCACCAAGAATGAGGACCATTGATCTGAGCTCCATCTCAGAGCTTCGCCTATCATGACTTGGAGTGATGAGAACCTCCATCATAGGAACAGTGATATGTGAAATCACGAGTTAACCGCAGCTGTCAGATCAAGGTATGATCTAGACCATTGATCCGACTCCATTTCGGAGCTTCGCCTATTGCGACTTGGAGTGACGAGAACCTCCATCTTAGGAACACCGATATGTGAAATCGCGAGTTCACCGGAGCCGTCAGGTCAAGGTGTGATTTGTACCATTGATCTGACTCCATTTCGGAGATTTGCCTATCACGACGTGAAGTGATGAGAGACTCCATCTAAGGAATAGTGAGATGTGAGATAGTGAAAATATCTGGACCATTGATTCATCGAGATTGTGGACTGTCGATCAGGTTCGATGAAGATCATGAGTTTGCAGCGCCTTTTAGCGTAGAAAGTGGTCACCGCCTATGGTCACGTGGAGGAAGGACCTAGTGTAGATAAGCTCTGCCTTGGAATTTTGGGGATCGCATCTGGTACAAATGACGAAATACTGAAAAGGTGAAATGTTGCTGTAACCGGTGGTCACCGCCTGTGGTCACGTAGAGGAGGGAGCTTGTAACACACCCACTATCATTATTTTTAAAAATTTTGGGATTAATCTCCCATAATGACGAATCTCTAGAAACCCTCATTAGCGAAGTGCCAATCCCTGGTTCAATATCGGGATTCGGGGTTTCAAAAGTCAAAATTCATTCACCCCCATAACTCGCGGTCCTCCGAATTCTGAAGCGCTCCTTAAGCATTCGCTCCCTAGGCTAAGCCTGTGATTCACTGTCTTTACGACCGTGGTCTTACCTTCTTTCGGGGCTACTCCTATCGGAGTTTCGGGATTTCCGGTGTCGTAATTCACGAGTCTTCAGAACTCGCGACTCTCCGATCCCCGATATGCCCTTAATGCATTATCCCTCTAGGCTATACAATATCCCATGTGACCATTTACCATGGGACCACCTCCGTATGACCTCCCATCGGGATTTCGGCATTTGTGATGACACAAAACACATGTCCACAGGATCTGCGATTTCCCGATTCGCGACGCGCCTTTCTGATCACGCTAGCCCCCACTAGTTTAGCCCCTGGTACACATGACCAACTCCGTGACCACTACCTTATCCCCGTCGGGGCTACGGGATTTCCCATGTCACAAGACCCACATCCACGGGACCCGCAGTATCCCGATTCCTGACTTTCTCCGGGTGCTTGACACGTGTCCTCCCTACAGCTCCGTCCTCCTCCACTTATGGACTTGACAGCTGGCTCCCACTCATCGGGGTTTCGCGGTTAGCGATTCCGTAAGGCAAGAGTTCCTTGCCTTCGAAAACCCCGATATGCTGAACCCCAACTATGTTAGATCCACTGACACGCGTCCCTCAATGATGGACGGTCCTGATTGTATCGGAGAATCGCGTATCGCGATTTCCTTGTGCACAAACTTCTTGTCTCCGGGAACCCCGATTCCCCGATCTCCGACTCTTCGGGATCCTCTGCCACGTGTCCCTGTTGTTTGGACGGCTCATATCCCATCGGGAAATCGCGGATCGCGATTTCCTATTGCAACGGTGCTACACCCCTAATTCTCCGATGAGAGAAATCTCGAAACCTCCCAGAACGCTGACACGTGTCCTACCGAGATTAACGGCTAGGATTCATTCTTGGGATTTCGAGAACCACAAGGCCTCGATTATCAGACTCAACAAAACCCCGATGAATCTATTATCCCGACGACTTCTCCGGTATGTCGACACGTGTCCTTCCGAGATCAATGGCTAGGACTCTTTCTCTGCACATTAGGGTGTAATTCCAGTGCAGTTTCTCGAGATCTGACAGCTATTGGGATTATGATTCTAGGATCCGACGATTCAGATCATTCCTCCTACACACTTCCCTACCAGAGGCTATACTCCGTGCAACTCTTCCTGATCCAACGGCTTACGGGATCTCTGCCCTAGATCTGATGGCTCAGATCTCTTCCTCGCATGCCTACCCCTGCGCAGCTTCTCCGGATCCAACGGCTGACGGGTAATGTGAACCGAGATCTAACGGTCCAGATTCGTTCTTTTGGGTCTTGGGATTTACGATCCCAATCTCTCGTTGCTCACGATGCTAGAAGGCAAGGGGCAAGGTATGTAACGCCTGCGTTACTTTCGTCGATCTAATGGTCGTGAATGGCTATGGTTCACCCGACGAGATCTCATCCGTCGACTTGTCACTCCTCACAACCC
>ML803181.1:97594-131503 GCA_009831015.1 Picea engelmannii | reverse complement strand
CGTTAGATATGGTAAAGCTACAAGGTGGATAAGTCCAAGAGTCATCCATCTCTCCAAAGCTGTGAAGGAATCATGACCGTCCATTGGGGATAGTCGTGGACCGTTGATCAAGAGGACGCGTGGCGAAAGATCAGAGCACCACAAAGACTCCATTTCAGAGTCCCACCTATCGCGACTTGGAGTGACAAGAATCTTCATCTAAGGATCAGTGAGATGCGAGATCACAAAAATATCAAGACCATTAGATCACCAAGAATGAGGACCGTTGATCTGAGCTCCATCTCGAAGCTTCACCTATTGCGACTTGGAGTGACGAGAACCTCCATATTAGAAACAACAATATGCGAAATCACGGGTTAACCGTAGCTATCAGATCAAGGTATGATCTAGATAGTTTATCCGACTCCATTTTGGAGATTTTCCTATCGTGACTTGGAGTGACGAGAAACTCCATCTTAGGAACAGTGATATGCGAAATCGTGAGTTAACCACAACCGTCAGATCAAGGTGTGATCTGGACCGTTGATATGACTCCATTTCGGAGATTCACCTATCACGACGTGAAGTGACGAGAGCCTCCATCTAAGGAACAATGAGATGCGAGATCACGAAAATATCTAGACCGTTGATTCATCGAGATCGTGGACCGTCGATTAGGGTCGATGAAGATCATGAGTTCACAGTGCCTTTTAGCACAAATAGTGGTCACTGCCTGTGGTCACGTGGAGGAAGGACCTAGTGCAGATAATATTCGCCTCGTAATTTCATGGATTGTGTCTGGTACAAATGCCGAAATACCGAAAAGGTGAAATGTCGCTGTAACCGGTGGTCACCTCCTATGGTCACGTAGAGGAGGGAGCTAAAGTAGCCAAGATCCTTTTTAGAGCTCACAACATGAAGAGTCAAGATGCCTCATAGCAGTATCTCTAAATTGCGAAAGTGCAAAATGCATAAATCACGACAATATCCTTTAGATCTAATCTAATGGTGCAGATGAAACTGAAGGATATCGGAGGGCTATTGTTGCACGTCATAGTGTAACTGCCAGAAACCACTGATGGTTTCTACCAGAAGACTCGAAGATACTTCGGGGTGATTGACAAAGGAGATGAAGAGTCTATGGGAATATTCAAGAGGGATGAAGATGTTCATGGAGGCGATTGATAGCTGGATGAGCATTGTAGCCTGTAACTGGAATAGAGAAGGTGAGCTCATCTGTCACAGAGAAGACGAAGAGTCTCAACTGCCAGAGAGGCTGAGGAATCTCAGCATAACATACAGTGATGTTGATTGAGTGGAAAAATGGCCAGAGAAGCTGAAGAGTCACAATGATGATCAAACAGAGCACTCGAGTTGTGGAGGATATTGGCGCAGTATGAGTATGCAGAGGGATTGCGTGCATTGCATGCACAAGGTGTACAAAAGCTATAAATACACAGTACAGAGAGGAGATGGGGTTGTTGTTGTTATTGGAGTTTTTGTGGATGTTGTTGTTGAAGATGATTCATGCATGAAGAAGGATCAGAGTGTAGCAGCTGAAAAGAATAGAAGAATAACTGTGCAGCAAATGGACATGGTGCACAGAGCATAAAAAGAAGAAGAACAGAATGGGCAGCGGACGCATGCTAGAAGATAGTGAGGAAGTTTGAGTAGCAAAAATCTTGCAGAACAATGATGATACTGGTAAGCTGTTATTAAACACTATATCACTGTAATAGGTTTCAGTATTTCATATTCATAATCCAGGGTGGTTGGGAGGTTCTAGGGAGGACTGGTGTCCTCAGAGGTTCAAGTGGGGGCTTGAACAYAGGGAGTTGGTGCTTCCTTCTAGTTGGTTCTAGAGAAACCAGGGAGTTGGTGCTTCCTTCTAGTTGGTGCTAGAGAAACCAGGGAGTTGGTGCTTCCTTCTAGTGGGTGCTAGAGAAAAGCAGAGAGTTGGTGCTCTCAGCAAGTTGCATCTTGCAAAACAGAGGTTGTAGCCTCACAATGAGTTGGTGCTCAAATGTATGATAATGTAAAAAATGTGAATAATACTTATCACATAAATAAGAAGAGGTTTTTACCCTATATGGGTTCCTTGGGAAATATTTGTCTCTATGTTTCTCATATATGTGACTGATGCTGAATGTGCCATTGTTCTTTTCCTTGCATTATTGTGATCATCATTGAGTACCTTGTAAATATTTTAAGAGAAGCATAATTGTTTAAGAACGGTAACAACTGATTCACCCCCATCTCAGTTGTCCAACAAAAACTTGGTCAAGGGCCAACAGTATGCCTAACCCTAGGATGGTTGGGTACATCAGAAATCAAGTATCACATCGAAGGAAATATTTGTAGTGGCGCTTCCCGGCTTGGGTGGTTGGGGATGATACAAATTGGTATTAGAGAATGAAAGATTTTTTAAGTGGCATGACCCAACCTGGGTGGTTTGGTATGTTACAAATTGGTATCAAAGAATTAGAGATTTCTTAAGTGGCATGACCCAGCCTTGGTGGTTGGGTATGTTATAAATTGGTATCAGAGCCCAGATTTCAACACTGAGTTTGAATTGGACCGCATAATTGGTTTTTGAAGAAAACGCTTCAGAGAATTAAAATTACAAAATGTCAGGAGGGCACTAAGGGAACACCTTGTCGGTGTTCAGAAGCTCAATAACTATAGAATTTTGATAAAGCATGAAAAATGTTATATTGGGCCACAAATTTTGAATTGGGTCGTAGGATCTATTCATAAGAATATAGAATCCTCAGAACCATTAGATCTATAGTTTCAACAGTCTATGGGTTGTGCGGTGTTTCAACAGGGAAATCCTCTAAAGTCCTGGAGTGATTCTCAGTCATAGATCATTCGGGAGGAGTAGAGCCATTGGATTTCCCCATGTGGTTCGACGGTTTGGTGTTCAAAAAATATGTTTTTGATTGCACGGTGAAGAAATCATCGAATTCTTGAAGTGATGGGAAGCAATTGTTTGACATTCGGCAGTTCAAGAGTTTTGAAAATGTGTAGATGAGAAGATATTTTTCGAAGTGCTAAAATCACGAAATTTTGGGGTGGCATGGACCTATTTGAAAGTTTGATAGTTTGGAAGTTTTAAAAAAGTGTCGATGATAAGAAACCCCTGAATTATTGGTTCGCCAAGGTGATGTGACATGATGATGTCACCGGGGGTGACATGGACCTGATCAACAGTTCAAAAATTTGGAAGTTTTGAAAAAGTGTCGATGAGAAGAAATTGCGGAAGCCCAAAAGCATCAGATATGACGTGGAATAATGAAGTCACCTAGGGTGACATGGACCTCCCCTAAATATATTGTTGCAAAATTGATCAGATGAGGGTCCTTCTCGGGTTACCAACAAAAGGCATGGAGTATTCTATAGTGCTAGCATTTTCATCTCCCTTGAAGAGAAGAAGTCTCACCCGAAGAGAAACCAAGACAAAAGTATAGGGAAGGGAAAGGAAAATACTTAGGTGGGTTTCCATAATCGTCAAGATTCACCATGATCTTGCACAAGACAGACTAACCACATAATCGATCTGAACTCATTCATACTAGAACTAAAGATACGGAAGTTATGAACACATTTGTAAACGGAAACAACATATTGATCTTATCAAGGATAAAGAAGTACTGTACGGAGACAATTCATAAGCATAAACACATAATGACATAGTAATTTCAAAATTTTAGGTCCTTCCGTATATATCAACAACAGAGCTTCTCAGATACAATCTTAGAGATACAAATCGGTACTGTGTTACAATATTTTGACTCTTGACTCATGTCATAGAGCTCTAATTACCCTCTTCCCCCAAAATGTATACAAGTTACAGTCACAAAACCTTTAATCTGTCTGCGCACTCTATATCAGCTATGGAAAAACCCTACAAACAAGCAACTACACCCAACCATACCCAACACTAATAGAAAAAACCCAACCAACCAACCCTTTTACAATAATATGCATCTCATATATAGGCTAAGTGGGATCTTCTGGCTTTGGGCTCGCATGCTTTCTTGTTTTGTTGTAACTATGTTTTCTTCGCTCGTGTTGCGCTGCCCCTTTTCACAACTATTTTTTGTTTATTTACTTGCTCCACTGTACAGCTCTTTTGTATATTTCACAACTCATGTTTAACCAAAATTGGGACTATAGTCCTCCTTACACAACTTCAAACCAAAAATGAAGGGGCCAATAGGCTTCGACCACAAGCCTTGACTCGCCCTCGAGTCAAGTACTTGGCTCTTTCACAGCTTCTAGGAGTTCCTATTGTTTTCCTTTGTCCTCCTTATCCACTTTTATTTCATCTTCTCCTTGTGATTTTTCCTTTTCTGCCTCTTCAAATGAAGGGCCCAACTCTGAGACCAACTCTATTGCCCATTTCCTAACTTCCTGGAAACTCCCAATTTTATCCTGCCACTTCTTGGAAAGGAGTGAGGCTTTAGTTACAAACTGTTGATTGACATATGTGATACATCCTTTAGGCTTGTATACGACCAAAGAGTCCCATTCAAAATCGAATCTAACACCTACCTGATGCATCTTCATGTACACTTTATGAACGACAGGTCAAAATTCGCGCAACTCTTTCTTGGCTATTGATTGTGCTTCAAACAAAGCATTCAACTCATTGTCCTCTTGTTGGATTTGATCGAATCTCTCATGTTTCTCCAATGTATCCATGGTGACCACAACTTCCCCATTGAGAAACTATATTCTTGCACGCACATCCTCCAGATTTTGGTTTCACCTTGCGATAATTCCCATACAGTCATTAACTTCGAGAAATATCTTTGTGCACTTGGTTGTGTGCTTGTGTAGTGTTGCTCGAGCATTGTTACCTTCCAAAAATATTTTCCCCATCTTCTCTTGTAGATTCATAGGTTATTTCTCTTCTTCTTTCTGACTCTCCCGAAACTGTACTTCCATCTTATCTGTGTGAATGTCTAGTTGTGACCATTCTCCATGGAGGAGTTCAATGTGATGCTCAAGTTCTCCTATGGCACTAGACTCTGGCAGTTGTGGTGCTACTTTTATTATTTCTGGTCAGGCTTCAACAAGCCTCTCTTAGACTCTTTCTAGTTTATCCTCCGGCTAGATCTTCGCATACTATTCTTTTGTTCTGCGTGCTTGAGAAAGGAGTGCTTCCTCCATTACAAACTTTACAGTCCTTTCGTCTTGCTGGAGCCTCTACTCCAGTTGATCAGTTGAGGCTCTGATCATTCTGACTAGTTTCGCTGCTAGCCATTATGCAAGGTCAACGGAAGAAGGGGTGGCTTCCCTGGGTACTCAGACCTGCAGTGGGAGTCCACTATCCGTTGAATTCTGTGAAGGAGTCTCCACCTCCTCCTCTCTTGTAGATGGTCCTGGCACAAGACTCAACCTTAATGTCAATGGCAGGAATGTTAGAACTTATGTTTTGGATAGGCAGAGTTGTAGCAACTCTACGTACTGCTGAGAGTTTTGGAGGACTAGATCCATTTGTTCATGTACTGATGTTGCGCTTTGTGCTAAGGCTGTCTCAGGTTCCTTATGAACCTCTGGTATCTTAGCCTCTTTATGGACCTTAGCTTCCAGGATTATGCTTCCGATAGCACCCTCAACCTTGGTCATTGAGGAAGTGCGTTGAGGACTTAGGACTTGCATCTTTAGTCCTTCTTGCATCTCCGATAAAGATGAAGTGTCTTGAATTGTCACAAAGGGTATAATTTGTTGGTTCTAGGCTTCAGGGTTTGGCCTAGTGATTTCTAGCCTCTGTTGGAGTATTTATGGGTTTGGACTAGGGAGTTCTAGGCTCTACGCGGGTATCTCTGGGGGATCCAACTACATGGGTTCTAGGTTGATGGTTTGGGATGGAATGGCAGTTTCTTTGGGTAGCGACTAGGGTTTTAGTGGTGATGGTGGTGGATGGAGTGGTTTTAGGCTCAAGGTAATCCTGGATATCTATAATATGGTTTTCTTGAGTTGTTGAGCGAGTGAAAGGAACAATGGATGAAATGGGTTGGGGGTTCATAACCTTTCTTGAGGAGATCCTTGTCCTGGGTTTCTTTGCCATTGGATTTGTGATGAATGCAATGCTAAGAATTTGGTTGAGATTCTTACCTATCAACATAGCTTTCTCTAGAAGCTGCGGGAACATAGGTAATGTTCTCTTCTTGCACTCTAGTGGCTACATCTCCTCCTCCTCGTTGGAGTCCGTCTGTACTTGGGATTCTTTCTTCTGTACCTTTGAGCCTGAGCTCTATCCTACCCCTTATTCCTGACCCCTCTTCTTCAATAGGTCCATAAGAAGAAGGTAATGCATCCCTAACTTGCGCAAGTTGCATTTTACTCTGAGCCATGAAATAACCTCCTTGTCAAAGGCCTCCTCATCTAAGTAGAATGGAAACATGCACGAGTGGATGTCCTCTCTGTTGGCATACCCTGGCCATACGAATGTATTGTGGTAGTTCATGTTGAATTTGATGTTTTTCGTATTGCAGTTGAGCAATTCCTTTGGAATGAACAACCTCTACATTGCATAGAGAAACCTATTGTACCATTTGGAGAATGTCGTTTTGTTGAAGCTAGTGTTCTTAGAGTCTGAAATTGAGTGCCAAGGATAGAACATATTTTCCAATCACCCCTTATCTGCTGGTGACAATGGTCTTCCTACAGGTGGCATCCACTTCATCATTGTGAACACAACCAACAAGTAGTCGTAGGTGAAAGTGCCACCCTTCTCCTATTCTTCCTCGCAAGCCACCAGGAGTTCCTCTAGTAAATATCTTCACTAGTTGAAGACGATGCCATTGGCACATAAATATTCCACTGATAGGGCATCCAATATCCACTCTCCTTTATATTAAGACTGCGTGACCTTGCTATCAATTACATAGAAACCGGTCCTGACTGTCTCAGGTAGAATGGGGTCGATATTGGTTGTGTGATCCCCCCTCTATGTATGAAAATTCTCATATAATTTGGGCTCCCCCTTCTTCTTTCCATTCTTGCTGGGACCCTAGAAACCTTTGGACACATCCTCGCCTTCGATGGATGGTCCGATAAGCTGGTGGATGTCCTCTACATGAATTGGATATCTCATATCCAACCACAAGATTATGTCATGTACCCTACTGATGAGAAATTTGGTACACCTCACAAATTCTCCAGTGGTGCCAAAAATAGGAAACCCTGTGAGGTTCATAATTGTAGAGTTAAAAAAGTTGATTAACTTTGGCTTCAACACAAACTGAATGCCTCCCAACTCATCCAGAGTGAAACTTCAGAAGACATCAATGTTCATCTGAGGGAACAAAACCTAGTCTGTCATGTTAAGGTCATTGAGCTTGACTTTCTCGACCTTCCCTTTGAGATTGCCCACGATATCGACCCGAGGGTCACAGGACACGTTTGGTACTGCATCCTTTGAAATGACACTTATGCTCCCTATAGATATCAACGTGATGAGTCTGAACTATCAATGCATGTGCAACTTGCCTGTGTGTTTATGGTATGGACTATCATAAAGTAGGACCTTTTCTCATTGTGCAAATGCTTTGGTTTTAATGTGTCTGTAATGCCAATCTTTCTGCCTTTCTTTCTCAACTGATTGATGGAAGTCTGCTAAAAAACTGATCTATTCAAGTTCTTGCAATTCCATGATCCTCTACGTAATTGATTCATCCTTCAACATGTGTGTAATCTGTGCAATATATAAACTCAGAGTAATCAATTCTGCAGGTACCACAGCCTCTTTCCCATAAAACAGTTGAAATGGAGTGTACTTGTGGAGTTTCTTTGTGGTTGTCTTGTAAGCCCATAAAACTGTTGGGACTATGTCATCCCAATCCTCCCTATTTTCACAATAAACCTTCGTTAATCCCCTCTCCAAAATCTTGTTAAACGCCTCTACTGTTCCATTGGCTTGCAGATGGTAGGGGATACTTTTATGATGTTGGATTAAGAACTCTACTATAATGTTTGCTATTGTACTACTGATAAAATGACCACCCTGATCACTGGTCAGACTCCTAGGACATCCAAACCAAGTGATTGTATTTTCAAAGATGAACCTAGCCACAGTATTGGTTGAACAATCCTAAACAATTGTTGCCTCCATCCAACATGTAAGGTAATCAGTTGTGGTAATAATATGCGTAGCCTTTGAATGCTTAGTTGTGGGATTGATCGAGCCAATGAAGTCAACCTCCCATTTCTCAAATTCTTGTAGAGATCGAACTCGCTGAAGAGGCAGTTCATCTCGTCGTGATGGTTTTACCACTCTTTGACAAACATCAGAAGATATACCATATGCCTTTGCATCCTTTAAGAGGGTGGCCCACCATAGTCCATATTCGAGAACTTTTTGCACAGTGGTCGTTCCTCCAACATGACCTCCCGCAACTCCACTTTGGAACTCCCACAGTGTGTCTTGTCTTTCATTATCTAAGACACATCTCATGAGGATGTTATCTAGGACCTACCTATACAATTTCCCTGAAATCAATTAATAGTTCGCTTCTCTAAGCACCATATGACATTTTTGAGTTGCAGAGTATGTTTTGGGGAAGGCCCCTATACTTAAGAAGGCTACTATGTCATCTAGGTATTATTGTATGGCCTCAACCTGGAACAAGTCTACATCTGGAATCTAATCATCGACTTCTCCACCACTTTCTCCTGACCCTAATATATAAAAGTGATCAGGCCCTGCATTGCATATTCCAAGTTTAATGATCACTTCAAATGAAAATTCCTTAAACAGTAATAACCATTGAAAAATTCTTCCTTCTAGAAAAGGTTTGTTAACTAGATATTTTAATGCAGAATGATCAATAAATAAATTAAAATGAGAACCTAACAAATAATGTCTAAACTTTTGCAGATCATAAATCATAGCTAAACCCTCCCTTTCTATGGTTGTATAGTTGAGCTTAGCTTGTGACAACTTCCTACTAGAAAAATAGATAGGATGATCCATGGATCCATCTCCTAGTGACACTAAGATGTCTCCCAAGGAAATACCTGATGCATCTATGTGCAGATGAAATTCATTTTCCCAGTTTGGAAAAATCATAATAGGTGTTGCGGTGAGATTTTCCTTCAGGATATCGAATGCTTTATCATACTCTAGGGTCCACTGGAACACTTTGGAATTCTTTAGTATATTTTCCAAAGGTGCAATAATGTTTGCATATATTTTGATAAACCTACGATATTACCCTGTGTTCCCCAGCGTGAAGCATAACTGGTTAGTGCTCGTAGGAGGAGGCATATTCACAATAACCACAACTTTTGTTGGGTCTACTAGAACTCCTTCTTGGCATACTATGTGGCCTAACATATTTCCATGTGGCACACAAAAGATAGACTTTCTGATGTTCAACGATATCTATAATTCTCTACATCTATCAAAAATTAGATGTAGTAGCACTACCTATTCCTTGATCAGACTATATACCATCCAATCATCCATATAAACTTCTATAAAACTTGTGAATAAATTCTCGGAAAGTTGCTATTACAATCCAGGAAAAAACTGCAGGGGCATTCGTTAGGCCGAAGGGCATCACATTGTATGGAAATGACCCTCATTATGTTATGAATGTGGTCTTCCTTTTGTCTTCTTCATCAATCCTTACGTGGTCATACCCCAAAAATCCATCTGTAAATGAGTACAATTCTTTCCCCGCAACCTCATCTGTAAAAGGTGTTGGGAAAGGATCATGAACATAGGCTGAATTAAGGATTCTATAGTCTACACACACTCTAATGTCCTATGTGCCTTTCTTGCTCTGGATGACTATTGGGCTAACCCATTATGCTTCTTCCACTGAAAAAATAAGTCTAGCTTCCAACATCTTGTCTATTACCCTCTTAACCTTCTCTTTCACTCTATGGTTAAGGAGATATGGTCTATGCCTTACACAATTTGATCCTGGTTTTAGCTCAATTTTCATCTCTCCCATAACTCCTTTAATCCCTTTTATCTCTAAAAATGTCTTTGGGAACAATTCCTCATACTCCCGCAACATGATATGTATTTCTTGGCTAGTTTTATCATCCCAGTAATCTCCCACCATAGCTATATTAGGTTGCTCTATGGTCCCTATATTGACTTTACACAAATTCAATGGATAATTATAAGAACCATCAGTCTAGCTGGGTATAATGTTCTGCATTTCTCTTCTTCCTTCTGTTTCCTTAATGTCTAAGTTTCTCAATTCTTCTAAATCATCCAGGATTTCCAAATCCTTTTTGATTTTATAGCATTCTATAGGTCTCTTGTCCAAGTCTAGGTGAAGGTTAGGATGAAGTTCTTGGCTATTCTTTGCACATAACATCAGGTATGATTTCTGTTCACCATTATCTATAAAAAGGAATTATTTAATTCTTTGTAGGACTACTTTAAGCTCAGGGTGCTTACTTCTAAACGAGAAGTCCTTGCAAAATTGATCTGCCAACATTTTCCAGTCACTGGTCTGTATTCTAGTTTCTTCATGCATGTACCAAGATTTCGGAATTGGACCTAGTGAATGGGGAAATACTTGAACCCATAAGTGCGGTGGTATTTTCGTAACTTGCCACTGTCCCATGCATTGTTCAATATGTTCTTTAGGATCAGACTGTCGATTGAACAATTGAGCAACTAGGAAATACATCTGCATCTCTGATTCCAGCTGCTCCTTATCTTTAAATATATAGGATAACTTGCTTCACACAGTCCCAGTTCTTAATTAAGGCTTTTTGATTGGTCCACCATTTGGTAGGGGTGTCCTGGAGGGATAAATACAACACTGAGATCCTTTGATCCTTGCTATCTTTTCTTCCATGCTAACCAAAAACCTATCAAGTTTTTAGGTAGCATCATATATCGAGTGTTATCTAACCTCGGTTCTAACCCATCTAGTTTCTCTAAGAGTTGTGCATCTTCTTGAAAAATTTTCATATGAACCTTACTGCCAATTATCAAATTCTAGTTATGAATCTTCATCCACTGATTATATGCTCCTCTAGCTTAATAATCTATCAACAATAGGATTTATGTAGTCTTCTCTCGTTCCTACTGTTATAGTGTACAATTGATCCAAGTCTTCTCCCTCCATATTGTTTTCCATTGACTCTGTGTATCGAGGGCCTACATACAGATCCAAGGGTTGAACTACTTTTATTCCATCTGCCTCAAATGTCATACTATCTTTCTTTATGTAAATCACCGCATAGATGTCGGATTTCCAATCAATACCAAGAAGTAAAGGATAAGGGTCCTTATCCCCCATGATTTTGATCACCTCAAAATTAGCTACCATCTTCACTCCCACAACATCTATTTCCACATTCTCCATTATTCCTATTGGGAAAATACAACATTGATTGGACATTCTTAGCTGGATTGGGGAATATGTCAACTAGGGTTTTCCTAAATCTTCCCAAGTCATTTTAGGTAGTATATTAACATCAGATCCTAGATCTAACATAACATCCTTAATCTCAAACTCATCTAGTTGGGTTGCTAATCTAAACTCTTTTCCAGCCCGTACTTTTCTTCTCTTCACTATCTGAGTATGTTTCTTAGGAATATTAGTGCTTATTCTTGTTTTTAGAGATTCTTCAGTTCCTAGGACTAGGTACAGTGCATTGATTTTTTTTTCCATTAACTGGTCATTCCCAATAATATCATAAAATAAATGAAACCAAAGGTCAACTACATTTTGTGTCTTCTCAGGTTGTCTTGTCGGGACTATAGGGTTTCTGGGTGCAGGGGGTGAAGCAAGGACTTGCACACTCCTAGGGTAGACAATAGGTTGAGGTGTTTTTTCTCACATCTTAGGGCTAGGGATATTTTGAAATACTTCTATGGAATTTTTAAATAATAGCTTATGTTTCATAGGATCATACATGTCCTCCTTTGGCATTTCTTTTTGGATCTGAGGTAAATTGTCAGAATTTGCACCAGTCTTTTCCGTTCCTTGAGTAACGACATTAAGTTTGGGCCATTTTCCTCTAATAAATATCTTTAACTATGAAATGATGAGGTTAGTTTCTCCTTGATGTACCTGATCTTCAAATTTTGTAATTAGTTTTGGGTAGTCTTCAGTTGCATGCCCATTAGTTCTGTAGTGAGAGCACCATGGCCACCTTGGATGAGGAAAATATCTATCCATGTATCCTTGCTCATCAAAGTTGTAGCATTTATTTGTTCCTCTTCCCCTGGTTCTTCGTCCTCTAAAGTCTCCTCCAGCTCCACCTCCTCAACCTCTTCTTGGTCCCTGAGGGGTTTTATTCACCCTGAATGATGTTCGATCTAGTCTGTCTACAAGTGAATCCAACACTCTACACTCATTCATAGCATGTGTGGTAGATATGAAAAACTCACAATGCACAGTATTCAATACTGTTGAATACTTTTGAATAATGGGGCACTGTCTTGTCCCATGCCCATGGATTCGACAAATCTCGCAATACTCAACTAATGGCACTGCTTGATTACCTGGAAAAGCATGATATGGGGTTGGGGTATGGAATGGTAAATTCATGGATACTTATGAAACTCCTCCCGTGGGTCCTGGTGAAGGTCCCATTGGATTCTTAGGAGGTCCCATTACCCTCATATTTGGACATTCGTTCACCAGATGTCCTTCTATGTAACATTCGGTACACTAGACTTGCGGTCATCCTAGTCTGGGTATCATCAATTCTTGAATCTTCTCTGTAAGCACTGATATTTTCCCTTATGGTTGTGCCAAATTTGCATCTGCTGGGGGTCTTCTCACTCTCAGGCTCCCCGAATATCATTTCATGGCTTCAATCTTCATTGATTTTTCCAAGGCATCTTTCAAAGTGGCTATCTGCTGTTGTGTTAATGGAATCTGTGTCAGAGGTAGAAATCCCTAGATATACCATTCTCTTTGATGCTCCTCATTAATTGGATGCGCTAACCTCCCTATAACATATTGAAACTTCTATATATATTCCCAGGCTAATTCAACTTCCATTTTCTAAATTTCGTGCAACTCAGACAGATCTTGTTGTTCTGACTGAGGTAGCTTAAACTCCACTATGAACTTTGTACATACATGTTCAAGTGTGAACGCTTGACCTTTCATTCCTGGTACTCCTGGCTCAATGGCATTCATCTACCATTTTAGAGCACGACCTCTCAAAGTAGTTTGGAACCCAACCAATTTATTCGCATCCAAAGTCCCTATGGGCCTCCAGATTGATTTTCATAAGAACCAATGTTTCTCAACATCCTCGTCTCCCTTACCCAAAAAATTTTGGTATCAAGAAATCGAACCTCTCGCATTACCAACCATTGTTGATCTTACTTCTCCTACCAAAATTAAACCTAACGGTCCTGGTTGCGATCTACCAGGGGATCCCAATATCCTCCCAGTATTTGTGCTTCCTAGTTCTGGATGACTGACTGACTGTAATGAAACAGGAATAGCATAAGAAGGTAGTATATAATTTACCACTTGTATAGAAGACACTTTCAGTATGGGTGATTCGGGGTTGGTGCCATTGGATTGGGGGTGGGTTTCTTTGATCTGGGGGGTCTCGTTCTCATCATCTGGAGTGGTCTCTTTAGCTGGATTCTCGATCTTTCTTGGCATCGAGGATGAATCTTCTCTTTATTCTTCAAGATCCATGTTGGCTTCCTTTTCCTATGAATCTACACCTTATCCTTCTTCTCCACCCTCTTGGGGACTTATTTCTCTCTACGCTTCTCTCTCACTTAATACTTAACTAGACAATCTGTCATGTCTGCTCATATTTTGCAACTCTTCTATCTATCCTTCCTCTACTTATCTTGGTCTTACTTCTTTCTACAACTTCTCATATTGTTTTACTTCTTTCTCTATCTTACCGCGCCACCACTTCTCAACTATGGTGGCTCTTTTCAAGGGTCACTCATCTCTTGAGTCCATTTCTTGTTGCTCCCCCATTTTTCAAAGAACCCTCTCACTTTTCTCAGGCCATGACTCCACCCCAAACTCACCCCACCCCAAGAGAGGGTGTTTACGTTGCCATCTAATTCGGGGACATAGTCAACATCCCCTCTTCCATTAAGAAAACCTTAATCCACAGGGGGATTTCTCTCAATAGTCTTCCCCTTGCATCTTTCTTGAAATCTACTTTTGCCCATGAAAAATATTGATGGTTCTTAGTTGCAAACTCGATAATGTATCCCTCTAATGTTGTATTGACCCAAAAATTGATCGCTCGCGTTACCGGACAATCCAGTCGATGAAATTTTGTGATATTTTCAGTATCCCAGGTGCAGGTCTTCCTGACTCATTCTTGGAATTCTGAAGCTTCTTAGAGCCTATCTATCCAGTGGAAAAGTTCTTTTGGGAACTTAACCCATAATATCTCATATTGGTCACTCAATATTTCTAAGTAAAAGGCTACCCATCTTGTATCTTTCACAGATTTTCCTCTCAGCTCTTCTTCTTTCTATACAAAGGCATCACAATTTCTCTCCCACCACTTGCAAATATCAGATATGTGAATCCGCAGAAGAATTCTCCCTACAGGTTCCCTTTTAATGTAGGTCCTATTAATAGAACCATTTTGTTTGCGCGAAATTGATCAAACCGGGGTCCTTCTTGGGTTACCAAAAAAAGGCACCGAGTATTCTAGAGAGTTCGCATTTTCATATCCTTCAAAGAGAAGAAGTCTTACTTGAAGTGCAACCAAGACATAAATATAGGAAAGGGCAAGGAGAATACTTAGGTGGGTTTCCAGAATCTTCAATATTCACCATGATCTTGTGCAATACAGAATATACAGAATAACCAGATAATCGATCTGAACTCATTCATACTGGAACTAAAGATAATCAAGTTGCGAACACATTTGAGAGAAAAGATAACATATTGATATTATCAATCATAAATAAGTATTGTACGGAGACAATTCATAAGCTTAAACACAAAATGACAAAGTAATTTCAACATTTTAGGTCCTTACATATATATATCATCAACAAAGCTTCTCATATACAATGTTAGATATACAAATAAGTACTCTATTACAAGATTATGGCTCTAGACTCATGTCACAGATCTTTAATTACCCTCTTCCCCCAAAATGTATACAAGTTACAGTCACAAAACCTTTAATCTGTCTGCACACTCTATGCCAGCTATGAAAAAACCCTACAAACAACAAACTACACCCAACCATACCCAACACTAACAACAAAAACCCAACCGACCAACCCTTTTACAATAATATGCATATGATATATAGGCTGAGTGGGATCTTCTGCCTTTGGGCTCACATGATTTCTTGTTCTATTGCAACTTATTTTTCCACGTTGGTGTTGCGTTGTCCTTTTTTGCAACCATTTTTTATTTCTTTACTTTCTCCACTATCGAACTCTTTTGTAGCTTGTGCAACTCATGTTTAACCAAAATTGAGACTGTAGTCCTCGTTGCACAACTTCAAACCAAAAAAGAAGGGCCCAACAAAGTATGCCATGTGTCACTTTTTTTTTTTACTTTTGACAGGCCCTTAGTACTGATTGGGACATGACACATGTCACTCAACAGTGGGGCCACGTGTCACCACCTTGATAGATGAAAGTTGTACTATGTGGACCCCAATATGTTAATAATTTCGAGCATTCGGTGTTCGGGGGAAACTATTGGAAGAACTTCTAGATCTCTGAAGTCCCGAAGTTCCGAATTCACAATGCATCGAAGTGATGTGGATTGATGAAATCACCTGGGGTGATGTGGGTACACAAGATACATACCATGTGTCATTGTGTTATGTGATTTTAAAAGAGTTATTTTCTAGTTAGAACTTGAAATATGTCACCCCTCAGATTGGGCCACGTGTCCACTTTTATTGTTCTCTCGTGTGGTGCTAGATCCTGCAGTCTGAAGAATTGGCACTCCAGAGGATATTGGTAAAGAGTTGTTAAGTATGAATACTTCTGAAGCTATGAAGAGCAGAGTAAATCCTCACCATTGAGTGGAAGAGGACATGCAACAGTATATCCCATGGTTCAGATACTTGGTACTCTAGAGGAATTGTGTTGTTGGTTGATTGAATCAAGAACTCCTAGAGGCTGGATTTAATCTCAACCATTGATCAAGATATGACATGTGGAGGAAGGGGAGAATCTCTAGTAATTTGACACTCCAAAAGATCTGTGAAGAAGTTCTTTGGAAATCCCTGAATCCTGTATTTCCATAGTAAATCTAAGTCATTGGATGTTGGGAAGCCATGGACCATTGATCCATCATTCTTCGCTAGTTCGCCAATTCGGAGCTCCAAGGGATTTGAGAGAATAAGGTGTGAAATTCTATGAAGCCAGAAGCTTTGAATAACTGGAGTTCTAGATAAGTGCCTATCAGCCTAGAGCTTGGTCACAGCCCATAGTCACATGAATTTGGGGGCCTAAGAAAAATAGGTCGGTGTCCAAAATTTTGTTTTAAGAATAGGAAAGGGCTTAGAGAAAGAGCCAGTGAGGTTCTTGATTGTACAGACCTACACTAAAGACATAAGGAAGGCTTGTAAACCTGAAGAGAGGATCTAGAAAGGATCTAATGATCTCAGGTCTGGTTAACATCAAGTAAGGATTAGAGATGACAACATCAGCAAGACCTCCTTCAAGACAAGGTATGGCCATTATGTGTTCACAATGGCGCCATTTGGGTTATCAAATGCACTAGTTGTTTTCATGTTCTTAATGAATATTGTTTTCCGGGAATATTTAGACAAGTTTTTCATTGTCTTTTTGGATTACATCCTTGTGTATTCCAAGTCATAAGAATAACATGATCATCATTTGAGGATGGTGTTACAAGTGTTAAGAGAGCACCAGTTTTATGACAAATTGAGCAAGTGCTCATTCTATCAAAATCGAATTCACTATTTGGGTCATATCATTTGCGAAGAAGGAATAGTAGTGGACCCTGAAAATATTTATATCATTAAAGAGTGGAAATCAGCTAAGAATGTGATAGAAGTCACATCCTTCATGGTTTTGGCTAACTACTACAGAAGATTCATTGTATGGTTTTCAAGAATTGCTCACCGAATCACTTCCTTGCAAAGGAAGGGGGTGAAGATTCAATGGAAAACATAATGTGAAAAGAGCTTCCAACAATTGAAGAAGTTGTTAACT
Source organism: Picea engelmannii (assembly GCA_009831015.1). NCBI lineage: Eukaryota > Viridiplantae > Streptophyta > Pinopsida > Pinales > Pinaceae > Picea > Picea engelmannii. Next base: position 114,372 of record ML803181.1, on the reverse strand, counting down.
AATGCTCCAATTCTAAGGATTGTTGATCCGAATGAAGATTTTATGGTTTGGAAAGATGCATGCAATGAAGGACTTGGTGGATTTCTTGGCCAGAATGGGTTTGTGATATGTTTTGAATCCATAAAATTGAAAGAGTATGAAAATCTCTATGAAAATAATGATTTGGAGTTGGAAGGCATAGTACATGACTTGAATAAGTGGAGGAACTACCTCATGGTAAATATGTTTGAGCTAAGGACAGGCCATAATGATCTTAAATACTTCTTTGATCAATCAACTTTGAAATCCAAGAAGAGCAGATAGTTGGAATTCCTCTGTGAGTATGACTGTGATATTAAGCACATCAAAGGAAAAGAGAGAAAAGTGGTTGATGCACTCAGCAGGAGAGTGCATGAACTACATGCTACAACCATTAACATGTATCAAACTGATCTTAAAGGTATAATTTTTGATGTTGCAAAAGTAGATTTGCAGTACATGGATTTGGTAACAAAATTAGAGCAAGTTAAAATGAAACAGAAAGTTTAAGATTATGAATTGGGAAATCATGGAATTCTTTTGTACAAGAACATAATTTATGTACCCAATTCCCCTAAATTAAGGAGTACTATTTTGAAAGAGATTCATAATGTACCTTATGTTGGACACCCAAGATATCATAAAATAGTTGCACAGTCAAGAGCTAATATTATTGGCCAGGCATGAAGAAGGAGAATGTTAAGTACATTGGTAAATTTTTGGAGTGTCAAAAGGTTAAGGCTGAACATAGACACCCAGTTGGGTTGCTACAGCCATTTCCCATTCCTAAGTGGAAGTGGGAAGTGGTGACAATGGATTTCATCACTAAATTTCCCAGAACAAGCAAGCAACATGATTCTATTATGGTGGTGGTGGAAAAGCTTACCAAATTTTCTCATTTCATTCCTATGAAGGTTACTCACAAGGAAACCAATGTCATTGATATTTATATGAGGGAAGTAGCACGCTTGTATGGAATAACCAAGAAAATTGTGTTTGATAGAGACCCAAAATTTACCTCAAAGTTCTGTAGGGGATTATTCAAAGGGTTGAGAACAAATATGAAGTTCAACACAACTTATCATCCCTAGTCCGATGGGAAAACATAAAGGGTAAACCAAGTGATAGAGGATATTCTAAGGATATATGTGATGGAAAAACCATCTAAATGGGAAGATTATATACACTTGATATAATTTTCCTACAATAATGGGTATGAAGCATCACTGAAGATGAGCCCATTTGAGGAATTTTATGGTAGAAATTGCAACACACCAATAAGATGGGACAACCCAGCAGATAGAGCAGTGATTGGGCAAAATTTGCTCAGGGAAATGGAAGAGAAAATGTTGAAGATAAAACATAATTTAATGGATGCGAAAGACAAATAGAAAAGCTATGCAGGAAAGGGAATAACTCATAGGGAATTTAAAGTGGGTGATCATGTTTTCTTGAAGGTGAAGGCCAACACAAGTTCTTCGAAGTTGGGAAACTATTCCAAGTTGGAAGCCATATATTGTTGGTCATTTGAAATCCTAAAGAGTATTGGAATAGTATCTTATATGATTGCATTCCTTGCATATATGTTTATACATAATGTATTCCATGTATCATTGCTTAATAAATATATACCTGGTGCTAATTATGTTATTGATTGGAATGTGATTCAGGTGGAGAAAGAAAGCACTTTTAAAGTGCATCTGGTATGCATTCTGGACCGAAAAATCAAACATCTATGGAATTGAGACATAGGGCTTGTAAAGGTCCAATGGACTTGGTACGGTCCTAAGGACGCAACCTGGGAGCATGACGATGATACAAAAATCGAATACCCATATCGTTTTGAATATTTTTTAAAATAGTGTTGTAATATGTAAATGTGATGCACTGAGGACAATACATAAATAAGGGGAGGGGATTGTAATACCCCAAGTTCGAGCCCCTGCTGATTTGTAATGATGTTTAATGATGTGTATAGGCTGGTGAGCCAAGTATTTATAAGCTAGGAGGCTTATGTGTTGATTAGGACAATGAGGCTAGATGCAAAGGACAATGAGCCTATTTTTGTATATGTAACACTCATATCATTAATATAATACATCATTGCATATAGAACGACCACAGTAAACAAGGATGGGTGACTAAGAGACACTAGGAAGGGAAAGGGAAGGGGGCTAAGAGGCTAGGAAATGGGGTTAATCTTGAGGGCTTACCTCCAAAGAAATATTATAATATATTCCTAAAAGGCTAAGATTGGGACAAAACCCTGTTATCCTAAGTTCCTTTGGGGAAAGGAATGAACTCCAAGTGGAGAGGAATGAGGTCCCAAGAGAGCCAAGTGTCAAACTAGGAGCATGCAGATTTATGGGGGAAAATCCATTGTTGTGGGGGTTCGCTAACTATTCTTGCAAGATTTTTTCCCATTCACTCACGGACTAATATGGCATGCAGTGAGCCATTTTCCCTTATTGTTGAACCCTATTCCATTCTGAACCCTTCTAACTTGCATGCACTGGTATTTCTAGTAATATTGTACCCTGCCTTACCCATTTTTGCTACTGTGGTCACTCGTTAAACTTAGCAGTTGGATAGAAGAAGTAGGTTGTCAGGTCTATGGTTTTGAAGAGGCGGGTTGTCAGGCCCGTGGATTGAAGAAGTAGGTTGTTAGGCATGTGAGCAACTCTCTCTAGGTGAGATAGATTGTTTGGGAAGTGATTTCTCCTGGAGGGAGTCCAACAACAACTACAAAGCGCTAAGAATTCCTGATCCGTCTTGTTGTTGAAACCCTGGAAGGGTAGTGGAGCAGCTGATGGAATGTGGAATAGTGAAGGTGTATATTCGTGGGGTGGGACATGCATGTGGGGAATGAGAGTCTGTGAGTGGTGGGAATAAGTAGGATCCTTGTAGGGAAACCTTCCTGTTGCATTGTGCAACTTTCCATAGTCTCAGCCTAGCCTAAGATTTCCTTTTCCCTGGGTGGCGTTTAGTCCCAGCTTGGGGGTGACCCACTACTGATAGCTTGGAGTAGCGTGGTATAAGGTTGGGAGGTTCATGGAAGGTCTGGATGTATTTGATGTACTTAAATTAAAAGATAAGTATCATTTCAGTGTTAACATCAAATGATGTGTTTAGTGCATGTCTATTATTTCTGATAATTGCATGTGTTTGTTGCATGTATGATTTACTTTTAATTCTGCATGAATATGTGTATGAGAAGAATGTTTATATCTATCAAATTTACATTATATGTGTGTGTGTGTGTGTGTGTTTCATAGTTTAAAAACATAGTAGAGGTTGTTTTATGGTATTATGCCCAACCTTGTGATGGATGGGTACATTACAAATATAGTATCACATTGAAGGAAATTTTTGTAGTGGTGATTCCTGACCTAGGTGTTTGGGAACGTTACAAATTGGTGTCAGAGAATGAGAGATTTTTTAAGTGGCATGACCTATCCTGGGTGGCTGGGTACGTTACAAATTGGTATAAGAGAATGAGATATTTTTTAAGTGGCATGATCCAGCCTGGGTGGCTGGGTATGTTACATATCTATGAATGTTGAGGAAATACCTTGATTGACTCCCTCGTGCAACATTCATAAACTTTAGGGTTTAAAGAGGAAGTCTAACTTCTTGCATCGGTTCATAGTGAACTATGCCAATTTAACTAAAGGTTTCATGTGTCTTTTGAAGAAGTACACTTCCTTTATATAGGATGAGCGAACCCAGGAATCCTTCGATGCTCTTAAGAAAAACTTGGTATCAGCGCCTCTGCTAAAGCCTCCAGACTACAATAGAGACTATTTTCTTTATATCTCTGTGTCTGAAGGAATGGTTGGTATGGTTCTAGTTCAGGAATATGAGGAGCTCCATGAGCACATTGTTTACTATGTTAGTCAAAATTTAGTCGGTCCTAAACTTAAGTACGCTCACGTCGAGAAGCTATCCTTGGATGTCGTACATGATATTTAGAGATTACAACATTATATATTGCTTTGAAACACTACCATAGTTGAAAATATCAATCCATTTCAATATGTCCTTACCAAACGTATCATAGGGGGAAAATACATAAGTGGATTTTTATTTTGCAAGAATTTGACCTTTTATTTTTCTTTGGTGAAGTCTAAGAAATCACTATTTTTTTCCAAGTTGATATCAGACTTCCCTCGAATGGATGAGGATGTTATTCATAATCATTTGTTCGTGAATGAGTATATCTTCGTTATCTCACCTTCAGACCCTTGGTATGGATACATTCTAATTTATCTTCAAACCTTGAAGTTATCCCATCATCTGTCGAGAGACAATCGATGACGTATACATCTTCAAGATAAAAAGTACCTTAACATCGATGAAACTTTTTATCGTCGAGGAGTAGATAATTTTTTGCATCATTTCTTGACTCATGAGGATATTGAGTTGGTTCTCAATGACTTTCATAGTGGGGCTTATTGTGGTCACCTATCTGGGCTTGTGACAACCCAAAAATTATTGCAAGATAGTTATTTTTGGCCATCGATTTTTAAAGATTGTGTTGAAGCGGTCAAGAAGTGTGACCATTTCTAGGTGTTCGCTTGGAAAATGTGCTCGCATCTATCCCCTCTTCACCCATTCACCATTGTCGGTCCCTTTATCAAGTGGGGGGTGGATTTTATGTAATGTAACCCAACTTAGGCTAGGGGTCATAAACATATTATTGTGGCCATGGATTACTTCACTAAATGGTAAGAGGCCATGCCTACCATTAAATATGATGGTAATACAACAACATTCTTTGTATTCAACCAAATTATAGCCCAGTTCAAAGTCCCAAAGAATATTTTCATTGATCATGGAAGTCACTTTCAGAATGAAATGATGAAGGAGTTAGCATAAAAATTGGGGTTTAAGCATGTTCATTCTTCCCCTTACTATCCCCGAGAAAATGGACAAGTAGGGGAATTGAATAAATATCTCAAGAGTATCTTTCAAAAAGTTGTCAGCCATAGTAAATCTTATTGGCATCTAATGCTTTACCCTGTGCTTCGGGTATATAGACCTTAGTTAATAATTCCACCAGTTTTTCTCCTTTTCAGTTAGTACATGGAGTGGAGTCGATCCTTCTGATTGAATGCAGAATCCCTTCCCTCAAACTGGCAGTTGATATCCTACTTAACACATCTAATCTTGAAGAACACCTCATGCACCTAGAGCATCTATATGAGCATCGTCGACATGTCTCTATGGATATTAAAGAGAATAAATAATGTGTTAAGGTTCAGTATGATAGGTTTGTCTGTCCTTGGAAGTACGTTGAGGGTGACTTGGTTCTCTTATATGACCAAGCCAAACAATCATTGGGGCTAGGAAAGTTCAATCCCATGTGGCAAGGTCCTTATATCGTGCAACGTGTTTTAGAAAAAGTAGCCTATGAACTGGAGGATTATGAAGGGAATATGTTGGATGTGCCCAGAATGGGCTCTACTTGAAAATATATTATGCTTAATCCCTCAATATTGGCGTGACTCTTTGTATACTAGTGTATCTTAGTGTATATACATATTTTCCCTTGTATCATTAGCTTGATTGTCAAGATTTCCCTCAGTTGGAAGATGTCAATGGATACTTCAGTTTACTTAGAATTCACAGACAGTTCTATTCATCATACACAAAACATGGCTTCCATCGCTTGGGTCATTTACTCACCCAAGGATCAACTAGTGTCTTCCGGTGGCATTTGTCTGGAACCATCAATGAATAATGTGGCTAAGTATAGTGTTGTTATAGAACTATTACGCGATGCCATTTCACATGGTGTTCGGTATTTAGAGGTCCACCTGGACTCTCAGTTAGTCATAAGTCATCTAAACGATAATTATTGTTTGTGAGACCCTACTCTACTCTGAATATTCCTACAGGTACGAATTTTGGAACGATACTTTTATTTTATTACTTATAATCACATACCTATAAGTTCTAATAATGTATCCGATGCATATGCTAATTATGTTTTATATTGGAATTTGTTACATAACTAAATTAAAGAAAATGCATTCATCAATGTACACATTGTAGTATATATATATAAGTAAATCCAAGGACCAATGTTTTTTATATTTCATCTCTTCAAAAAATATGGTGTCATAGTACAAAATGGGGCTCACACCCTCAAAATACATATATGTCAGATGCGTATCATGACAACATATTACAGCATTTGCCAGATGTTGGAAGAGTCACACCCATGCACAGAGCATACCCACCACATGTCGTTGAATATCCTCTGGCAGATCCTCCACTTGAACCATAGGAATCCTGTGCATCAATCGAGACATGCTCCCATGCACATTTTGTAGAACTCTCTCTGCATCTCCTCCCGAATTCTCATCTCCCTAGTTTCTGTGTCAATGTCGTGGGAATCCATATAGTCATCACAAACCCACATCTATGTGACAAATCCATTGTTAATACTTGATACCATACAAAAATATTTGTGTTTTTTACACTTTTCGAAAAAACACAAAAAAATGAAATACATAAAAAAATTTCATACCTATATCATCGTAGGTGGAGCTTGGTGGAAAAGGCATATATGGATCCCCTCTATTGTTAATGCCAACATAGGGGTAGTATTATATGGCTATAACCTATCGATTCCACCAGAAGAAAAAAAAACCCATCATTATAGGGGGTTGTCACCCTACCACCTCCTAATTGCCTCATCACACTGATCCACTGTGACATGACTGGATCGCGCAGTCCATGTGGAATGATCTCTAATATAAGGCTCAATCCTGGAACCCGCTTAAATAAAAAACTACACAATATGGATGCAAACCCAAAGTTTCTATTTCTCCCTTGTTTTAAATTCATCAGTTGGCTCTTCATGTTAGCTAGTAGTGAGGTACAACATTCATAAATCATGGGTCGTAAACACTCCACTTTGTAAAACATGAGTATCCTTGATGCCTGGTGCAATGAGGTTGACCCCAAGATCTGTGTAAGTACAAGTACAATGATATTTAAACTTAGGTTCTCGATCCCCCTGATGGGGAGTTTGCTCCCTACTTTATCTATTCCTACAACATAGTGGGTGGAAATGTAATCCTCTATATTCATACCAACCCCATCCTCTCGGGATTTGATACTTACTACCTCGCCTCGATGAGACAATCCTCTGATAAAATAGATGTCATCTACTTCAATTCTCAATGGTTTCCCATCGAGATTGAAGGCCTCTATCTCTGAATCTCAATAGCTTACGAGCATTTGGAGTAACCTCACTTCAGCCCTCATTCCTTCGAGAGCCCAAAATTTATAAAGGCCACATATTTTTAGAGCTAGTTTGGCCCCTGCATATCTTTCCACTGCTACATATACTTCCTCATGATCCCTCTCTCTCCATTGAAGCACCATCCTACCAAAGGAAAATAAATTTTTGAGTTAAATTCATTAAACAACTTGTTTGCAGACTTGTACATGGGATGTAATGTTAAACGTCATGTGTAGGGCCAAATATATGTGAGAAGGATTTTATTTTCCCATGTACATGTCTCCACTCACATGACCCGATAAACTATATCTCACGTACACCCTAGTTTACACATTGAGCCCTCTTAAACTCAAAAAATGAGGTCTAAATTTAAATTTTAAACCACTATAAATGAAGAGGAGGGGAAGGGAACTTAATTGGTCCAGATGGTTGCCAATTTTTTTGATCATATCTCCCATAATCAAGACTTTAAGATCGTGGGAAAAATGGTCTAAAATGCACTATGTGTGTAGAAACTCAAATGGTATGGTAAAATTGTTTATTTTTACTATTAATAGAAAATTGTTATCCACTTTATATAGTTTATTCTAATGTTTTACTTAGTGGACTAATAGTGCAATGCAAGGAGTTGGTTTTGGTAGTATTTTCCATGGATTTTTGCGGTTTCTAGTGTCATACCGCATGTTTGTGATTTCGGCAGGTATTTTCTTTTATCAACATATAGGATATGTTGCCAATCCATTTTTCATAGTTGCATTATCCTATGACTGTGATCTGTATTCCTTAGGTATGAACCCATTTATTAGTGACACAGAACCTTCTTAGTTCTACTAGAAGTGTCGTTATTGAGTGGTAGAGGCTTACCAAACATGGGTGCCCTAGTCATAACCTTTGTGCCATTTGGTTCCCATGTAGAAGTTATTTCATAAGGATGGGAGTCCCTTATAGTTCCAATATCACTTTGTGTTCAAACCTCATATTCTTACTCACAAGCATTTTGACATGTACCTATGGGACCCCCCCCGCCCCCCCCCTCCCCTCGATTCTTATTTAAGCTCTTTTTTGAATCTCTAAAAAAAAGTGAAAAGATTGTCAAGTGAACTTGTCTATCTCACACTCATTAAACAAATTTTAAAGGAAGTCTATCTGGTGTATGTTTAACCCTTTTTCAGACCAAGTAGAATATTTACAAAAAAGGAACACTCTAGTCAACATTCAATAGAAGAGTTCTCCTTGGTATTGTTTTATACTTTTTGTTGGCAGCAGGCCGAAGTGGAAAGAAGGATGATCGTGGAGAAAGAAAGCATGTAGAGGGTGGAGAGATAGCTGGAAGGAAACACAACACGCGCACATGCAAGAAAGCATGCAAAAGGAAAGCGACAGTTGGAAGGAAGAACACCACGCACATGAGAGGAAGACCTAACGTCAGTAGGGTTAGGGTTTTGGTAATGTATTGTAATGGATGAAGAACCAAATATGTATAAATACATATATGAAGGTATTATAGGGGGGATTGAGGTTGTTGTTGTTGTTGTTGTTAATGGATTTTGTAGTTGTTTCGACATAGCTAGTAATCGAGTTTACATTTTGTTGTATGAACTATTTTGTAATATGTTGAGATAGAGGAGATGAGAGAAGGTAGATCTTGAAAATTAGATTGCAGGCTGAGGAGCCTGGTGCAATCTAGTTTGCCTCATATAGATCTTACCCACCTAAGGAGAGTGTTAAGTGCATGACATTGTAGATGTAGAACTATCATAATAAAAGATCCAAGAGCCAAATCTTTGTGGACGTAGCCCAGTAGGGGGTGAACCGTGGTAATATATGTCTAATGTGATGAATGCATGAATATATTAGCCTCTTTTTAGTATCTATTTGTTTTTCTTAATGAACATATGAGTTATTATATTTCTTATTTAAATATTGTTCACGACACCAAGGGATTAAACTGTTGAACTTACTGCATAGCTGTGAATAATAGTATGTTGAGTTTACTAGCTCTAACAATTGTTCAATGATCGAGTTCTCATATTCCATACTCAATCCTAGGTTGTAAACACCTGAGTCTTGCAGCAACCCATTAAATCTATCTTGTGTGAGACTGTACAACGCATTCTGTGTGTTGTGTTTCCTTTTGGTTTACCAGGAGGGCTGATAGTTTTAGAGGCTTTGTTGGAAACTTGAAAGATATGAACCCTGGGTCAATAAATCAGATGGTATAGAAGAATATATAACCAAAAAATGGTTATGTTTCCATTGGTAGGAACAAGAGAGGATTGAGTAGATAAGATAAGTCGAACATTTGTCGGAGGAAGACCAAGAAAAGGTTAGGACAGAGACCAATGAGCCATTAGAAGGGAATGTTGAGACTGTGGAATCCCACAAAAGAAGAGATTGAAAGCTGGTTGAGAAAAAAAGAGCTAGAGCTACACATAAAGACAATAGAAACCCTCGAATAACACCTCGCAAATATATTGAGAAATACGTGTTTACTGATTTGCATGAAGTCTTTTTCTGCGATTTTCCACATCTACTATAGGAGTGGATACTAAGGTTGAAGGATAACCACATGACAAACCTGATCCGAAAGTTAGATGGGACCTCTGTACAACTTCAGTAGTTACAATTGGTGAACAACAAGTTCACCCGTGCAGTAGACATTTGGCTTGACAGTATTGTGGCAGGGTTTATAACATAGTTTGCAGTTGACATAGCGAAGTCATATAGCACAACGAAGCAAGAATTTCTATTAAGACCTCGAGGAAGGTACATTCGATCAATGTATACTTCTATTAATATAATTCTACATAACAAAGTTGTAATGACAATGTAATGAAACATCTAAAATTCCCTGTATGCATTGATAGAAAGAGGAGAAATGGAAGTAAGAAAGGATAAGATAAAGAAGGAGGAACTCTTGGACCCAATAATGATGGACGACGACCAGATCAATTGGATCTTGGCATCAATGAGAAAGACACGTAGAGGAGTACCCTACCAATACAAGGAGAATACCAAGAAGAGAGCCATAGCCTTGAGGGAAGGCTTGGCATGTGATGAGGAAGAGGTAGAGCATCTCCGGGATGTGGAGAAGATTGAGGAAATCTTGCATGCAAAATATGAGAGGAAGATAAGAGGTCCAAGAGCGGGAGGAGAAGGCAGGCATCCTATCCATATTAATGTCAGTGTGGAACCCATAAAACCATGTGAGAATAATACACCAAAGAGAATACCACCATTTAGAAAACCAAAGTTTAGAAGTAGTTAGACAACAGGAAGTACATCTACACAAGGAACAAAAACTGAAGAAGCCAGTTCAGGTAGCACTAGTCAGGTATCTACACTGCGCAGAGGTAGTAGTTCAACATTTAGGATGGCATGACATGATCCTACCATCAGATTACCAGAATTTCAAGGAGAAGCAACATAAGACCCTGAGAAACATTTGTTCATTTGTGAAAATATCTGGGAAGCAAAAGAGATCATTGATGAAGATACTAAACTTGCACAACTAGCTATTATGCTAAGAGACCATGCACTAGACTGGTACATGAATCTAGACACAAACAGTGCCCTTGGGACAAAAAGGACACTGACAAACATTAAGAAGTTATTGATAAATGAGTTCTAGAAGCCAAGATCAAAGGATCATTACATGAACAAGATGATTGAAATAAGACAGAAACCAGGAGAGTCTGTATGGGAGATTGATCATATATTCAAGAGATTGAAGGGAAAGCTAAAATATCTCATGAACGAGATGCAGGATCGGCATCTGTTTGTCTACTCACTACTCCCACACTTAAAATACCCTTTACAACAACAGAAATTTTAGACAGAGGAAGAGGCTCTACAGGAAGCCTTGCAACTGAAAGAAAACCAGTACCAGCAGACAGACCCAACTATTGAAGTACTGAAAGAGGATTTCAAGAATCTAACATTTCAGTTGAAAAAGAATAAGCACGAGGAAAAATGAGAATTTGTTTGGTGTACTACATGCAGGATATAAGGACACCAAAAGAACAAATGTCCAATGTTCACAGAGTATATGGAAATAGGAATTCCAAATCCATTACCACCAAGAGGACTATGGTGCGAAATCTGCAAGAAACTAGGTCATGTCCCTTATCACTGCACGATGATGCAAAAATACCAGACTATTGTTGACGGGCAAAATTGACCGTTCGTCAACTGGAAGAGTGGAACCGGTCCGGGGTTGTCTAATAACCCAAGCCGTTTGGGATGAACCACCCTGACGGCTTTAGCGGCTCTGTTAGCCGATCTAAGGTCCTAAGAAAACAAAAAGAAAACTAATCTAAACTAACTAATCTAACTAAAACTAAATAAAACAAACTAAACTAACTAACAATAAATAAAACTAACTAATAAACTAATCTAATTAAAACTAACTACTAAACAAACTAACTAAAACTAATTATTAAAACAAACTAAACTAATCTAACTATTCTATAAATACAATCTACTAACTACTACTATACTAAAACTACTAATTGAAATATAACTTATTCACAAAATATACAATATCTACAATTTACAGATTTAAATAAAACCTGAAAAACTCATTTGCATCCTGCCCTAAGACAGAGAAAGATATTTTTTGTTGATTTTATATTTTTATGAACAAGAAATAAAACAAAAAACTAACTAAACTAAACTACTAATATATTAATACTAATTACTATTCTAACTAAACATATAAAACTACTAATAAATATACTAAACAAATAAATAACAAACTGACCTGGAAACGCTCCAGGTTTGTCCTGTGTATGATAATCTTCTAAGCTGATCAGAAGGAGGAAACCTGCACCGAATAATCCAAAAGCTTCTCGTAAACAATAGTTGCAATGCTCTTTAAGTTTGTTTACAGGACAAACAAGACATAAAAATCACAACAATCATATAATTTATAAATCTTAACAATTAGGTAAACCTGTATGCAAAGACTTATACAAAATAATTCAATTGATGAAGAAGAGAAATCTGTCATTCATTAACTGAATCAAGTAATTGTTGTGTTTTTAAATGTTGAAAGAAATYAGACATGGATCATATTAGTTAATTCATATCATTTTGCAAAAGACTATGATAGCTAAAGTAGTCACTAATCAAATGCAAATTGATAGGCATAAACATGAAACAAAAGATTGATATTATGAAAAGCAAAAGTTGTAGCAGAACATCAACTTTTGTCTCAGTTTGTATTAGAAATCCATATCCTGGTTCTCCCATGAATGAGGATGATCCTTATTACAAAAATAATAAGTATTTATAAGTTTTCCACAGGGTAAAACCTCCCTGTGGAAGTTATCAAACTGTTTACATAAATCTGGGAAGATATCCCAAGTTTAACTAAACTAGGAAACTACAATAAAACTAAAAACACCCAAATATCTCTTGAACTGCCCACCATGCCTCATGCAATTCGAATTTACCTGAAACAGGTCAGAAATGGACAAGTTAGGGGGATATTTTTATTAATAAATGATAAAAATTTAATTCTATAGACTAGCAACAGAATCTGGCAATTCTGTAGCTGGTCTAATTTGAAAATAGAATTGTATTAAACCAATTCAGAACCAACATAATTATATTCAAATCTTTAAACAAATATTTGATAACTAAATCGACACAAAGCAAATTGCATCTTGTCAGAAGTAGCCAACTCTATTTGCCAATTTTAAACAGACAAAAATCGTAATTGAATCAAAATGAAACTAACAGGATCATTTTTTTAGTTTACAACTACATCAAACCAATTTGGGACCAACATAGTCATTATGCTTAAAGAAAAATCATATCAATTAAAACACAGTTGTGTCTTATTTTAGGAAACAAATCCTTTATACAGGTTGAATGCAGTCATAATCCAAACGAAAACATTTATCCAAAACGAAACAGAATCATATCTGGTAAATTGAAATCAATAGAATCTATTAAAAACAAATAGGATTAATCTAAAGCAAACCCCAATCGACTATATTAATTCAAACGAACAGAATTGCTTCAAAGAGAACCAAACTGAATCAAAACAAATCAATCTTTTATACTAAACTGAGAATAATAAAATCTCATTAACTAAATCATAGCTGTGTCCGAATTTAGCGCACGAATTTCCCACTCATGATTCATAACGAAATTGTTTTGGTAAAATGAAATCCACAGAATCATTCTGAATCAAAACGAACAGAACTATTGAAAGTAAATCCAACCAATTATATTAATCCAAGCAAACTCATAAAGAAGAAATGATGTTGAAATACATACCTGGGCAGAAAGAAAATGCTTCTTCTGACAGACTTCTTGATGAATCTGTGGATTGATCAAGGGTTTCAATAGGAAGTTGAGGCACAAGGCTAGATGGGTAGAAGGGGTTTTGAAGCACAGGTCTGGAGAAGTGATAAGCATTCTGACAAATGCACAGAGACCCAAAACGCATGTTCCAGCCACTAAAAATTAACCTTTAAAACAAGAGATAGATCTCTGTAGTAACTCACTTTCTGAGGAAACCACCTGCGTTGGAGGTAAAGGGGCTAAAAACGGTTCTGGGTTTTCAACGGTTTGTCCTAATTCAAAACCGTTTGCCCAGAATCCCTCACGCAAAAACGTGACTCTGGGGGCAATTACGGGGGAAATCTTAAGCAATCTTCTCTGGAAAAAATGAAACCAAAACCGACTCTGAACACCATGGGGGTTCGATTCGCCCTTCAGGATATAGGAGAGAACATACAATGGACAGGGGTTTGGGTAGGGTTTGGACAAGGTATACCCAGGACTCAAAAATCATAGATTTGCCCAAAAATCAACAGAGGTAACCTGGTAAGGAGGCAGGCATTAATGCCAAAGTGTGCGAGGGTAGTGGAGTTTATCTCTGCCATGCAAAAGAGTTATTACCAAAGTACAACTGCAGGTTTACATAGCTGTTATACCCAATATAGCATAGTTTAACACTCATGTCATTTGCCCAACCAATGAATCAAATGGTAAATGTATAAACCAACGCGCAATCAATCGTTGTGCCAAAGTTTTAAGCCATTAATTATTCAATTTGAAACCAAAACCAATTTTTTTAACCGTGTGCCAACGTATCAACTCATACCAATAGTTTAACCAATGTGTCGAAGGGTCTTTAACATACCAATAGTTATGAAAACACAAACCTAGGTATCATATTAAAGATATATATGAAAGATTTAACTATAACACCCATGTATTTTCAGAAAACCAAAGGTCAAGTAGGTCATATAAAGTGCAAATTCAAATGCCAATGCATTACAAACTCAATGAAACCAAGTCATACAATCAATCAAAGCATGAGTATAGTTCGAAAGTTTTGCCAGCTACATAACGATAGATGAAATGTAAGCGCAATAGGTATATTGACAAGAACAATCATGACAGTTCAAATAATGATTTCAATGCGACTTCAAAAAGACTAAGTTTTCACGCTTACAGTCATGAAAACAAAGTGAAGGTAAATGTGCAAATGTCGCAAATAATGAAAATGTCGTTTAATTGAAAATTGCGACGAAAAAATGATGTTTGCAAAACATTGGTGTAGGCAGCGTATAAGACAATAGAAAAAGTGAATTGGCTGCCAACAATGGCGACACACTGGTAGAAGCAGTTATCTCTGCCAAAAGAAACAAATTCAGATTAGGACAGCAAAGATAATTCCAACTCGAAAATAACAACCAGAAAATCGTATAAACATCATCATTAACCATCTTTTCCAGCAGTGTTTTGAAAGATGAAAACTGATAACAATCTTAAGATCAACAAGTCACGATATTAAAGATAAAATATCCAATACTGTTGGCATAGCCACTGCTGTCGACAGGCGTCCATAGCCTTGACAGGCGTCCATAGCCTCGACAGGGTTGCCATTTAACCCACTTTGACATCTGTATCCTGCCAAGAAGTTATGGATCAGAATAAAGGACATTAAAGAGGTTTCTTTTTTGCAAATTTTCATATACCCAACATTGCTTCGCTGCCAGCGGGCCTGTTCAATACCCCGACGAAGTTGTCTTGGCGTCATGCATGCATTTACCCGCTGCCAGCATACCTGTTCAGCATCCCGACGGGTTTACAAGCACTTCCCACAGCTCTTATTAATAATTTTTTTTATTTTTTTTTCATAGATATATAGCTGAGTGGGGTGACGCTGAAAATCATGATATTTTAACATATTTTTTCAGACCTCATCAGAATATTTTAGAACTGTCCTTTATTTAGATCTAGAGATGTTTTATTTACAAAAACAGCTTCCTAAGACAGGGAGACATCTTCTGAGTCATTCCTTTACGGAATAGGGACAACGTAAAAAGATAATAGATGATCATGACAAGCTTTGCTTAGAGATCAAAATCAATCAACTTCTTTTTAAACAACAGAATTTTCCAACACGGATATAAATTTCATAAATATATAATTGTTGTTTACACAATTTCTCAGCAGTTATTTCAGAGAAAGGATTTTCTTTTTTCCTTGTCTGAACAGTTCAAAAATTCAGGTATGTGTATTTCAACAGCAAAAACTAGTAAGCATAAGGGAAAAATCAAAACATGCCAGCGAAAATAAAATAAAATTGGAAAGCAAAGAAATCCAAACAACAAAAACAAAAAACAAATATGCATAGAAGGTGCATCTGAAAACCTCATGCAACAAATCCCTTGGGAAACTGAAAGAAAGTAGGAAAATCCTGAATGATGGGAAAACAATCCTACTCATGGTACCTAGGTCAAGGTTGATTCAGATTTATTTATCTCTTTACTTTTCCATTTAAGGTTTTCATGACGATATTGTGTTTTTGAAAATAAACGTTCAACTAGAAGTAAAGAGAAAAAGGGTCAAGAGGACTTCCCCGACAACAGTCGTATTATGGTTCTTGTGGTGCGCCCACTTGCGTGCATGATTGCATTATTACAGAGAGAAATAGTGAGAAATAAAACTACAAGAAAACCTATTCCTAAACCTACCCTAACTATTAAATAAACTAGAATACTACGTGAAGTCATGTTTCCAATGTAGCCATCGGAATAAATCTAATCCTGCAATGGAAATAAGATCAATCGTTACTAATAAGAATGGTAATATATCAACAACTGACAGAAACATATCACACTTACCTTCATAATCAACATCTAGAAACAAAGTAAGCATGATCTTACCATTTCCTTGAATATTCTTATTGTATGAATCCTCCAGCCATTGCGCAATCTTGTCAAGATAAGGGTCATAATGGCATGGGTGAGTGTAAGTAGTTTTGAAAAACTCATCAGGATTATGAGGAAATGGAATAACCATCGACCAAGGCTGAAATGCCCCATCCTCCCGATAGTTCTCTAAGTACTCATTAATTTCTTCACATGGAGGATCTAAAAGAAACATGTCACGCCTACTTCGAAAATACTTGGGTAAAAAGAAAGCAAGCTCAACTTTGTCTTTATTATGAAATTTTTTCATATATGAATATTCAAGC
>ML803181.1:50337-97544 GCA_009831015.1 Picea engelmannii | reverse complement strand
CATTTCAAAATGTGAAGCATAAACATCAAGATTCGAGCTAATTAAAGAACGAATATGCAACTTAGAATGTTTGATTTCCATAAGATGTAATGCATTGTCCTTTTCAACAAGAAACTATGTAAAATCATCTCGCAACATGTCCTTTCTCCATGTGAGTGATGAAAGTAAACAAGCATCAAATCCAAGTTTATCAATTTTGGGTTTGGAACTGACTTCACCAAAATTTAACATATCGAAAGGATATGATTGTGGTGGAAAAGAGTAGGATGTTGTAGATAAGATGTCAAGTCCACCAGAATCTAGGAATAGATCAGGATATAAAGAATAAAAGGAATGAGAAATAAGAAGATGAAAAGAATCTCTTGAACTATGATAATCAACAACGGTATTCTCAAGACAATTCTCTTCACTTTCTTTAAAACTCTCACTCTGTTTTGGTGACAAATTCCTCAACATAATATGATCATCTAGATTTACCTTTTGTGTGACAGATAATTCAAAATTTATGTGACAAGCATCTAGTCTTTCCTGTGAACAAAGTGCATTTTGAGGATGAAGGTTTAAAGTTTCTTCTTCTAGTTGTGTAACTTCTTCTCTAATCAGTTTCATAGGAGTACTAGAACAGTCAATAAGATTTTCGTCGCTTAAGTGTTCTTCAATGACTGATCTCAAATGTTGATTAGAGCATGAGTTAAAAGAATGAGGATATTCACCTTGAGCCAGAAACGAATCATCTTCCATACTAGTCTTAGACTGAAAATACAATGATTCAAAGGAAAAACCAATTTGGTTGTCAATAAGAGCCTGATTAATAGATTCTACCTCCCTGGCTTGTTCAACATTATCGGAATAATTTTTCTCTCCTTGCGAAGAAGATTGTTCTTGCAGTTGAGTTATAGGATTTGCAATTGGTTCTTCCTTCGTGATTGAACATGAATGAATGGAAGGGATGGAAGCATCATAGAAGATATTTAATGCCAATGACATGTCATCGAGATTAAATTTACAGAGGATATGATAGACTTTTGTCAAAAATCCTTCTGAAGATGCATCGTCGTTGATTAGCGAAGTATGAAATTCTTCACATTATTGATCAAAATCATAAATTTCAAAAGCATCTAGAAACTCATCTACAAATTGAAACCAATCAAAAATGTGACATGCCGGAAAGGATTCAAACCAATGTTTGATTCGACCTCTAAAAGTAAAAGCGAAAAGCCTGCATAAAACTCCTAAATCTGAGATGTCATGTTTGATGCATTTGCACCAAAACTTGTTAAGGTGGTCTTTAGCAGATAAATTTCCTTCACCATCAAAGGTGAGTTTGGACAAGTGAGAGACTGTCTCATTGAGAACATTGGGTAATGAGAAGTTGAAAGCATGTTCCAACACAGTGATTTGGGGAGCCATGGGGGAAAATTGAATAAATTTGAAATAAAGGCTCCTACAAGGCCATCTTGTCAGTTGGCCCTCCTTCTAGCACCATTTGTTGACGGACGAAATTGATCGTCCGTCAACTAGAAGAGTGGAACCGGTCCAGGGTTGTCTAATAACCCAAGCCGTTTGGGATGAACCACCCTGATGGGTTTAGCGGCTCCGTTAGCCGATCTAAGGTCCTAAGAAAACAAAAACAAAACTAATCTAAACTAACTAATCTAAGTAAAACTAAACTAATTAACAATAAATAAAACTAACTAATAAACTAATCTAATTAAAACTAACTACTAAACAAACTAACTAAAACTAATTATTAAAACAAACTAAACTAATCTAACTATTCTATAAATAAAATCTACTAACTACTACTATACTAAAACTACTAATTGAAATATAACTTATTCACAAAATATACAATATCTGCAATTTACAGATTTAAATAAAACCCGAAAAACTCATTTGCATTCTGCCCTAAGACAGAGAAAGATATTTTTTGTTGATTTTATATTTTTATGAACAAGAAATAAAACAAAAAACTAACTAAACTAAACTACTAATATATTAATACTAATTACTATTCTAACTAAACATATAAAACTACTAATAAATATACTAAACAAATAAATAACAAATTGACCTAGAAATGCTCCAGGTTTGTCCTGTGTATGATAATCTTCTAAG
The DNA here is from genome assembly GCA_009831015.1 of Picea engelmannii. Taxonomy (NCBI): domain Eukaryota; kingdom Viridiplantae; phylum Streptophyta; class Pinopsida; order Pinales; family Pinaceae; genus Picea; species Picea engelmannii. The sequence continues at coordinate 95,426 of ML803181.1, read as the reverse complement.
ATGATCAGAAGGAGGAAACTCGCACCGAATAATCCAAAAGATTCTCGTAAATGATAGATGCAGTGCTCTTTAAGTTTGTTTACAGGACAAACAAGACATAAAAATCACAACAATCATATAATTTATAAATCTTAACAATTAGGTAAACCTGTATGCAAAGACATATACAAAATAATTCAATTGATGAAGAAGAGAAATCTGTCATTCATGAACTGAATCAAGTAATTGCTGTGTTTTTAAATGTTGAAAGAAATAAGACATGGATCATATTAGTTAATTCATATCATTTTTCAAAAGACTATGATAGCTAAAGTAGTCACTAATCAAATGCAAATTGATAGGCATAAACATGAAACAAAAGATTGATATTATGAAAAGCGAAAGCTGTAGCAGAACATCAACTTCTGTCTCAGTTTGTATTAGAAATCCATGTCCTGGTTCTCCCACGAATGAGGATGATCCTTATTACAAAAATAATAAGTATTTATAAGTTTTCCACAGGGTAAAACCTCCCTATGGAAGTTATCAAACTGTTTACATAAATCTGGGAAGATATCCCAAGTTTAACTAAACTAGGAAACTACAATAAAACTAAAAACACCCAAATATCTCTTGAACTTCCCACCATGCCTCATGCAATTCAAATTTACCTGAAACAGGTCAGAAATGGACAAGTTAGGGGGATATTTTTATTAATAAATGATAAAAATTTAATTCTATAGACTAGCTACAGAATCTGGCGATTTTGTAGCTGGTCTAATTTGAAAATAGAATTGTATTAAACCAATTCAGAACCAACAGAATTATATTCAAATATTTAAAAAAAAAATTGATCACTAAATCGACACAAATCAAATCGCATCTTGTCAGAAGTAGCCAACTCTATTTGCCAATTTTAAACAGACAGAAATCGTAATTGAATCAAAATGAAACTAACAGGATCATTTTTTTAGTTTACAACTACATCAAACCAATTTGGGACCAACACAGTCATTATGCTTAAAGAAAAATCATATCAATTAAAATACAGTTGTGTCTTATTTTAGGAAACAAATCCTTTATACAGGTTGAATGCAGTCATAATCCAAACGAAAACATTTATCCAAAACGAAACAGAATCATATCTAGTAAATTGAAATCAATAGAATCTATTAAAAACAAATAGGATTAATCTAAAGCAAACCCCAATCGACTTTATTAATTCAAACAAATAGAATTGCTTCAAAGCGAACCAAACTGAATCAAAACAAATCAATCTTTTATATTAATCTGAGAATAATAAAATCTCATTAACTAAATCATAGTTGTGTCTGAATTTAGCGCACGAATTTCCCACTCATGATTCATAACGAAATTGTTTTGGTAAAATGAAATCCACAGAATCATTCTGAATCAAAACGAACAGAGCTATTGAAAGTAAATCCAACCAATTATATTAATCCAAGCAAACTCATAAAGAAGAAATGATGTTGAAATACATACCTGGGCAGAAATAAAATGCTTCTTCTGACAGACTGCTTGATGAATCTGTGGATTGATCAAGGGTTTCAACAGGAAGTTGAGGCACAAGGCTGGACGGGCATAAGGGGTTTTGAAGCACAGGTCTGGAGAAGTGATAAGAATTCTGGCAAATGCACACAGACCCAAAACGCATGTTCCAGCCACTGAAAATTGACCTGTAAAACAAGAGCTATATCTCTGTAGTAACTCCCTTTCTGAGGAAACCGCCTGCGTAGAAGGTAAAGGGGCTAAAAATGGTTCTGGGTTTTCAACAGTTTGTCCTAATTCAAAACCGTTTGCCCAGAATCACTCACGCAAAAACGTGACTCTGGGGGAAATTACGGGGGCAATCTTAAGCAATCTTCTCTGGCAAAAATGAAACCAAAACCGACTCTGAACACCGTGGGGGTTCAATTCTCCCTTCAGGAGATAGGAGAGAACATACAGTGGATAGGGGTTTGGGTAGGGTTTGGACAAGGTATACCCAAGACTCAAAACTCATAGATTTGCCCAAAAATCAACAGAGGTAACCTGGTAAGGAGGCATGCATTAATGCCAAAGTGTGCGAGGGTAGTGGATTTTATCTCTTCCATGCAAAAGAGTTATTACCAAAGTACAACCACCGGTTTACATAGTTGTTATATCCACTATAGCATAGTTTAACACTCATGTCATTTGCCCAACCAATGAATCAAATGGTAAATGTATAAACCAATGCGCAATCAATCATTGTGCCAAAGTTTTAAGCCATTAATTATTCAATTTGAAACCAAAACCAAATGTTTTAACCGTGTGCCAATGTATCAACTCATACCAATAGTTTAACCAATGTGCCGAAGGGTCTTTAACATACCAATAGTTATGAAAACACAAACCTAGGTATCATATTAAAGATATATATGAAAGATTTAACTATAACACCCATGTATTTTCATGAAACCAAAGGTCAAGTAGGTCATATAAAGTGCAAATTCAAATGCCAACGCATTACAAACTCAATGAAACCAAGTCATACAATCAATCGAAGCATGATTATAGTTCGAAAGTTCTGCTAGATACATAACGATAAATGAAATGTAAGTGCAATAGGTATATTGACAAGAACAATCATGATAGTTCAAATAATGATTTCAATGCGACTTCAAAAAGACTAAGTTTTCACGCTTACAGTCGTGAAAACAAAGCGAAGGTAAATGTGCAAATGTCGCAAATAATGAAAATGTTGTTTAATTGAAAATTGCGATGAAAAATTGATGTTTGCAAAACATTGGTGTAGGCAGCTTATAAGACAATAGAAAAAGTGAATTGGCTGCCAACAATTATCCAAAAGAGCTCACATTGCACCTTTTGCAAGTCAGCGGGCCACGATGACAAATATTGTAGAACTATGGAGCCGATGCAAGAAAGGACATCATATGCATACAGAGTACATGCAAAAATGATGACTGGGCTACCAATGCCACAATTTAATCAAGTCCCATCTCCATACAACACTACACAATCGCAGTACAATACGGCATAGCCTCCGTACAATACCACACAGTATAATCAAGCACCTCAGCATAACGCGTCGTGAGGAGATCGAGCATGCTACAGAGGAGGAGGATGATCCAGAGGAGCTTTTGGAAAAGGTAGAGGATGAGTCACATGTCACAATTGTCAACAACCAGGACATTATGAAAGGGAATGTACGCTTCCACCAACGACTTGTATGTGTTGTCGTGCATCATATCATGATGCAGAGGAATGTCCGACACTACTAGTAAAGATCAAGGAAAAGAGGAGACAAAACAACCATAACGTTCAATGGATCTCAGCCGAAGTAAGGGGTGAAGGATGAAGCATCAATATCGTTACTCGCGGAGGAGCTAAAACAGGAAATGACGTAGTTAGATAAGAACCAAAGCATAATCAATGGGTAAAGAAGAACACTGAACCAAGGAAGCAATTCAATGTGTAGAAGGAAAAGGAGATATTTAAAGAAGCCAGACAAGAATTTCAGAAGGAGGAAATAGCGTCGACTTCAACTATGCAGCATAACAAGGAAGAACCAGAATACGAGATGCCGCCATCATTGGATCATACCGACGAGATACAACCCACGGGACAAGTAAGTACAATCAATGGCTTTTTGTAATCATGTGTAAAGGTATTAAGTGATCTATCATGTGTGAAAATATTGCAAAACATAAAAGAAAAATGTAGCCTTGAGACAGAAGGAAAGCTAGACCCAAAGACAGTCAATCACCTGCACACAAGAAGAACAACAAGTAGGGAGTTTAGACTAAATGCTAATATTGGGAATTTCAATATGGGAGACATTATGCTATATCTAGTATTTGAAGTTAATGTATTACCAAAGAAGACATGGAAGTGCATGGGAGAGCAGACATTAGGATACTCACCTGTTCAATTAAAATTAGAAAACCAACACAGAGTCTTACCAATAGGTAGACTGAAAGGAGTGATAGTTGACCTAGATGGAGTGTGCACTAAAGCAGATTTTGAAGTCATTGAAACAGTATATGGAACAACATCTTACCCATCGTTGCTTGGTCTGGATCGGGCATTTGACAACCAGTACATAATCAATTTGAAGACTAGGAAAATGACATTTGAGTCAAGAGAATACAGGGTCATCATGTCATTAACCCATCAGAAGGGGAGAGGTTTGTAGAACCTACTTGTCTAGACCTAGAGGAAATCGGCCAGTTATACAGAAAGAATGTGCATGATGAGGATTACGTAAACCCAACGACAGATGATATACTCAGTTGGAGGAGCATTACTTCATGTGGAACAGACTTAGACACTAGTTTAGAAAACTGGCAGCAAAGGCTACACGAAGTATCCACAAGAATATGTGCAAGAATAGACCGCTCAGTAAGATGGGTAGGCACAGAAATAAGAGAACAACCCAGTTTCCACGGAATAAACGATTTGGAAAAATTCTTGACACAGTATGAAGACGCAGTGCTAGAGAACCAGATACTATTAGCAGTTGATTTAGCACTCAAGGCCACACCTAAAAAATGGTGGGGTGGGCACAAGGAGACCATCACAGATTGATACCAATGTAAGAGGCTACTGCGCATAAGGTTTGGCATACAACATAAAAACAACAAACAAAAAAATTATGATGGACACATGGCACCAAAAGAACATGTGGAGGCATGTAGAATGCTATGGAAAATGACACCCCTAGAGGAGTGGCCTCATCACTTCATACACACTCTAGAGGGAATACCAGTGAACTGGTATACAGACCGAGAATTGTGCAAAGGAACTGCGACATGGACAACATTGCAACATGAAAACCCCACCATAGATGAAGCTCTAAAACAGATATGAGGAGTAATATTTATCAAAGAACCATATATAGAGGTTATCATAGAAGAGAAACAATGGAATAAATATATAGTTAAGTAATTGTTGTCATTCTATCATGTGGAAGAGGAAGCACCGGATGAATACGATCCACGCGATATTCAAATTGAGGAAGAAGAAGGCGAAAGAGATGTGGAAGTCCCACCCATATAATTAGAAGTCATTTTTGCGCCAGTCAAAGTAAATAAGTTTAACATTGGGACAACCGAGCATCCCAAAATGGCCAACATTGGAGACTACTGGGATAAGAAAATAATAGAAAGCATCACAGAGTTGTTGCACGAATACAGCGAATCGTTTCCCACAACCTTTACATAGATGAAGGGTATAGAAGGAGAATTAGGAGAGATGAAGATACCACTCAGACCTGAAGCAAGACCTATCAGAAAATAACCCTATAGGATGAACCTAATATATAAACAGAAAGTCAAAGCTGAGATCGACAGGATGCTCGAAGTTGACATCATAGAACAGGTTGAGGAGTCAGAATGGATAAGTTCGATGGTAGTTTAGGACAAGAAGCAAGGAGGGATCAAGATATGCATTGACTTGAGGAAGTTGAACAATGCATGCCTACACGACCCATTCCCTACACCTTTCACGGATGAGGTGTTAGAGAACATAGGATGACATGAACCTTACTCATTCACTGATGGATTATCATGCTACCATTAGATTAAGATAACACAGGAGGGAAGATACAAGACCATGTTTGTGAGAGAATGGGGATCTTACCAATACACAGTGATGTCGTTTGGACTCAAGAATGCACCAACAATTTTTTCTAGAGCAGTGATTGTTGCGTTTAAGGAATTCATCCACTAGTTTCTCAAAGTATACCTGGATGATTGGACAATCTATAGTTTATTGAAAAACCATGTGGAAGTTTTACGGATGATGTTAGAAAGATGTAGACAGTGTCAAATATCACTAAACATAAAGAAATGTATATTTGGAACACTATTTGGGATACTATTAGGTCATATAGTATGCAAACACGGTTTTATAGTAGATCCTGCAAAGATCACATTCATTGTTAACTTACCACCACCAAAAATATTATGTCAGCTAAGAGCGATGTTGGGACAAACAGGTTATTATAGGAAATTTATCAAAGGATATGCGTAGATCACTGCACCAATGGAAAAGATTCTAAGAAAGGATACAATGTTTTATTGGAACAATGAGTTTCAACACGGTTTGGATACCCTGAAAGAAAATATGGTTATCATGTCGATACTAGTATTTTCAGACTGGGAGAAGACATTCCATGTCCATGTAGATGCATCAGCGATAGCACTTGGAGCTATATTGGTGAAACCATGAGTGGGAGACTTGGATCACCCGATAAAATTCACGATAAGGAAGTTATCAGACTCCGAATAGAACTATAACACAACTAAAAGAGAAGGCCTAGATATGGTCTACACACTTCAGAAATTCTGACATTACTTATTGGGAAAAGACTTTAAGATGTTCACAGATCACTCAGCCCTGAAATACCTAGTCAACAAGCCAGTGTTGGGGGGCAGAATCTGTCGATGGTTACTACTATTCCAAGAGTTTGAATTTGAAGTAATAGTCAATCCAAGAAAATTGAACGCATGACCTGATCACCTATCAAGGGTCACAAATGGAGAAGAACCAACGAATTTAGAAGATAACTTTCTGTATGCACATTTATTCTCAGTACATATTGCTGATGAATACTTTAGAGATATCATTCAGTACTTGAGTACAGGTACAACACCGCAAGAATATAGCACCGCACAGAAGAAAAAACTAGTAGTTTGCGCTGTCGACTATCAACTAATTGCAGGACACCTATACAAAATGGGCACAGATAGCATCTTGGAGAGATACATGTTTGAGCATGAAATACCAAGAGTTTTAGTGGAAGCCCACTAGGGAATAACAAGAGGGAATTATGTAGGTAAAGATACCACACAAAAGGTATTATGTCTAGGACTTTGGTGGCCAACGATTCAGAGAGATTCAAAAGAATACTCTCAAACATGCTATGTTTGTCAAAGGGTAGGCAAAACCAATAGAAGGGATGAGATTCCATTACAACCACAAGTAACATTACGGGAATTTAAGAAGTGGGAAATAGACTTTGTGGGACCAATTAATCCACCAGCAAAAAGAACAGGGGCTCGGTACATTATCGCCACAACGGAGTATCTAACAAGATGTGCAAAATCCGCACTAGTGAAGGATTGCAGTGCAGAAACAACAAAGCACTCTCTATTTGAACAAGTCATTACTCTATTTGGGTTCCCAAGAGTTTTGATGAGCAACCAATGCACGCACTTCATAAACAGTACCATCAGTGTTATGACTGACGAATTTAAAGTCCATCACCAGAAGAGCACACTGTATCATCCACAGGCAAATGGCATAGTGGAATCCTTCAAAACAATTATGGAGAATGCGCTGACAAAGATTTGCAATGTCAACAGGGACAACTGGGACCTCAAAGTACCAGCAGTATTATGGGCATACATGACTACAAGTAAAATGTTGATAGGGCACACACCATTTAAACTAGTTTATGGCCAAGAAGCAGTGGTGCCATTAGGATTTTTGTTACCAAGATTGCTCGTAGCAGCAATCACACAAATGAAAAAATGAGGTGCAGTACAAGAAAGATTGAATCAATTACTTACCATGGAGGAAGACCGAATCTTTGTAGGATTCCACAAACAAGCTCAGAAAGAAAGAGACAAATCTTGGCATGATAGACACATCAAGAAGAAAATGTTCAAGGAAGGATATCTAGTGTTGATGTACCACAAAAAATCGTTTTAGCACCCGAGAAAGCTCAAAATGTATTGGATAGGAACATACAAAGTAAAATCTATCACAGATGGAGGAGTTGTATAGTTAAGGGATTTATCAAGTGAAAAATGCAGAGGGATGATCAATGGGAGCTGACGAAAGACGTATAATAAGGACAGTCGACCCTCCACCACGCAAAAAATGGCCACACAAAGAAGGCACAGGGTGCCAAAGGAAGAAAATCCACACAAAGTTAGAAACAAAAAATTGACGAGAAGAAAGACAACAATCACATCCAAAGGGAAACAAGAGGCAAAAATAGAGGCACCAAAAGTAGAATGATAGGAAAACACTAGGCAGAATTAAAGGATGGCAAGGACCAATGGGACGCCACATTAATTGCGCCAACATAACATGGTACAACAGAAGTAATGGAAAGTATAAAACCAACAAAGATGCATTGAACCGGTAATCAAGGTGCATTAAACTCATAATCAAGGAAGCATCCTCGATAATATTCATGGGAAAGCCATACAACACATGGGCGAGGGATCCAATAGTCTATTCATGAAGAGATAACAGACAGAGAATGATAGAGGCTATAGATCACAGTGTGAGTTCACAGAGATCACAGAGACCGTTCAAATCTAGCAGACACTTGACACTCACCACCATGGCACTGCCTAAGAAAGAAGAAGAGAACCAGACTACCAGGAAAAACAGAGTTCAAACTAGGCCACAAGGAAATGCCGAAGAAGGTGAACAAAAACTGTTGGATATCGTCAATGTCGACGAAATCCTATCCCTAGAGATGATACCAGTACAATCCATGCTGATACTGGAGGAAATTCAACAGCTAGCAATAGAGGCCATGAATGTACATACGCCCGCATTGGCACAAGAGCCACAGAAACAAGAAGAAGAAACCCTGAAAGAGATGCAACTAGAGCATTCAGAGGTAGCTCCAAAATTCAATGGCACGACGCCGAATCCAACAACAACAGTTGAGCCCGATGAGTCTCAAACGACTATCTCAGACAACCTAGTAGGGGAGATGTTTGAATATGTCTTAGCTTGGCCAGAATGCTATACAAAGGAACAATCGGAGGCCGCTGGAAATTCAAGCCAGCCACCATTGGTGAAGAAAGACAAGATACAGATACCCAAGTCACCTCACAAGAAACATGCAACAAAAATTATTCTACCGCACATACCAGAGGGGGTATAGCTAGGACCAGAGCTACTAGGTCATATTGGGAAGCTCAAATACTCTTACCATGATGTAGTAGATGAAGCCAAGTTTTCGGAACTTTCAAAGAGGGTTTTTATCCAGACTACAGACACAAATAGGGTTGGCAAACTGATCGAGCAACCACTCCAGTGGGTAGTTGGGCTACAAAAAAAGTGATTTTTAGGTATGTTGGACTTACCACATTTTGGCAGAGGTCAGCATGAAACCGCATGTGTCAAACAGTTGCTAGCAGTCACTCATGGAAGGGATATATGGCTGGACAAGCCCATCCCCATAGTCATTGATCTTATTGCGAACACAACAGGGTTACTAATTCGGGGAATGGATCCCGTGTTGTTTATGGATGAAAAAACCAAGGATAAATCGCTAGAAGAAGAAATGAATAAGAAGTATGGAACTGAAAGGGGAACAAGAGGGATCATCATCAAGAGATCAACGACACAACCACATAATTGGGCACAAAAGTCTTAGCCTGCAAGCTGCTAATAAAATTCCGCAAGGAAGAAGTCCCAGCTAGAGTTGTTGCAGTCACAACCCTGTGCGCAAAAGGTACCTCAATGATTTTGGCATCGTACCTCTTGAACTTATTCCTAGATGACTACAAGGATGTGCAAGATCTAGGAACAAAGTTTCACTACTCATGGCTAATAATGCTCATAGCCTTTATGGTCTGGAGGGAACCAAGGTACGTAATGTTTTGTACCAGACCCAAACCAAACCAGGGAAAGAGGTATTCACTGCTAAAGGCGATGGTGAGCGCTAGTACAAGAGGATGAACAGATCCATCTTCAAAGGGTACCTACGCGACCTACAGGAAGACATCTCCCAGATGTGGAGAATCACACTAGAAGTTGTCTCATGATATGTAGACATCGCCACTTTCCAGGCCACACAAAATGCAAAGTGGATACAGGCAAGGAGGGATCCAAATAAACAGTGGCTACAGATGCACTACTGCATCACCGAGGGTGACATTGACATGGTCATCAAAAAATGGGTCGATGAATGTAAAATCCCATCCATTACCCAGAAAGTACCAGAAATAACAACATAAGAAGAGGTAGAGAAGGGAGAAACACAACCTCTGGAAATCCAAGTGCCCAAGAGACCAAGAATGGGCCAAGGAAAGACAACAAAAATAGACAAAGGGCCAAAGAAGACAAGGACCTAGAAGGGGAAGAAGGAGAGTACGCATCCGGCCAAGGAGAGGTAGCAACAGGCCGAGCCCATGCAAGAGATAGAAACAAATACCAACACACAGGAACCAAGGGGAAATAAGATACTAGCCACACAGACAGGAGGCACATGCAAGAAATCAAAGGCACAATGAACACTGCCAGAAGATACAATCACAAATGATGATGGGGAAATGACTTCCAGAATGATACAGGATTGTCTATCCAAGGACTTCGACCATGCTGCACGCCATAAGGCTAATATACAAGAGGATTTGGTAGACATACAGTATCTCATCAAGTATATCGGGGAAGGGTCGACAACAAGCAGCAGGGGAATCGAACCATCAACACTGGAGATAGAAGGAACAGTGTAACAAGAAGAAATAAATTTAGTCCAAGAAATACTATAGCCACACGTAACATTCCGCATCAACCCTAGTATGTTGCGCATGGACTAAATTGTGGGGAAGACACCCTTGAAGGAATTAAGCCAAATACAACTTGTGTTGACAAGGATACCATCAGGAGCTCTACATAGGTTGGACGTGAGTGTAAACCATGAGGGAAAGTCTCGCGCATGAAGAGACTTAACCAAATTGAAGAGGTAAAAAAAGAAGCGGGATGCACTAGAAATAGTATATGAGAAAGATAAATCTAAGACCCAATAGGAAAGGGAGCGCATAAAAGTATTGGAGAAAAAAGTGGCAGGAACTTATGAGAATATTCCATAGGCCACGCATAGTGAGGAAATCATAGCAGTAGACAAGATTGATCGAATTGCATAGGCAATTGATCAATACTAGAAGGAGATCAAGGATCTTCGAGAACAACTGATACCAACCACTCCACCAACAATCAAGGAGCAAAGGAAGCAGGCAACAACAATGCAGCTTCAAGAGATAGAACAATAGGTTAGCACAATAGTTGACTTGTTTGATAAAGAAGCACAACTTTGGACAAGGTTGGAGGAGGATCAACAGGTCCACAAATGGGACATGGAAGAAGAAAGGATTATCACCGTGATCCAAGATCTCAATAATAAGCATAAGACAATACCAATTACAGAATGTGTCAAAGGGATGTAGGACATGAAGAGATTGTAAGCAGAGCTAATCACTGCACAAACCTAGAAACAAGAGAGGCATGCTCAAATGGAACCATTGCAAGAGAGGATAATAGAAGTCCTGGCACAGGAAGAGGAAGCTAAGACACAAATAGCATATACCTAGGTAGAATGTGTAGGAATGATCAACAATGAAGTGGCAGTCCAGGTAGTGGACACAATCAAGGAGAATATTGCGTAGGCACAGACACAAGCAGTAGAACTCAAGGAAAAGTTCTAGACGATCACTAAGGAGATCAAGGAAGCTCAGAAGGATTAGGTGGCTTAGGATGAGCCACATGTTAGTGTCAGGGGGCATTTGGCAGTAGGACAAAGTGGAAATAAGGATGATCATGGGGAAAGAAAGCATGCAGAGAGTGGAGCGACAACTAGAAAGAAACACAACACGTGCAGATGCAAGAAAGAGTGCACAAGGAAAGATACAGTTGGAATGAATAACAACACGCGCATGAGAGGAAGACCTAACTTCAGTAGGTTTAGGGCTTTGATAATTTATTGTAATGGATAAATATCCAAAGATGTATAAATACAGATACAAAGGTATTATACGGGGGGTTGAGGTTGTTTTTGTTGTTGATGTTGTTCATGGATTTTGTAGTTGTTCCGACATAGGTAGTAATCGGGTTTACATTTTTCGGTGTGAAATTTTTTGTAAGATGTTGATGTAGAGGAGATGAGAGAAGGTGTATATATTGAGGATTATATCATAGGATAAGGATCCTATTGCGATCTAGTTCGCCTCATATATATCTTACCCACTTGAGGAGAGTGGTAAGCGCACAACCCTGTAGATGCATAACTATCATAATAAAAGAGATAAGAGCCAAATCTTCGTGGAAATAGCCTAGGAGGGGGTGAAGCATGGTAATATATGTGTAATGTGATGAATGCATGCATATATTACCCTCTTTTCAGTAGCTATTTGTTGTGATTAATGAATAGATGATATATTATATTGCTTGTTTAAATATTGTTCGCGATACTGAGGGAACAAACTGTTGACATTACTGCATAGTCGTGAATAATAGTATGTTGCATTTACTAGTTCTAAAAATGGTTCAATGATCGAGTTCTCATATTCCATACTCAATCCTAGGTTGTAAACACCTGATTCTTGTAGCCACCCATTAAAGTTATCTCAGGTGAGATTGCGCAACGCATTTTGTGTGTTGTGTTGCCTTTTGGTTTACTAGGAAGGCCGATAGTTTTAGAGGCTTTGTTGGAAACCCGAAAGATATGAACCCTTGGTCAATAACTCAGATGGTATTGTAGAAGAAGATATAACCAACACTTTTTTGGGCCTAGGGCACTAAATTTGTGAAAAAGGAAATTCTTTGGAGTTAATTTGTAATTGCATTCCATCCTCTTGTTTGTTTTATTGATCCTATTTTTGGTTCCCTCTTTCTTGTTATAAGCATATTACCTCATCAATTTGCATCACTAGCCAAGAATATCCTTGTTTATATCCTTTGCAACCTGACACCATGTACCCTAAGAGGAAACATTCCCCTAAGTTTTGATGCCTTGCATACACTTCCTTTCATTGAGCATAGGTATGTTCCACTGTTTGGAGCTAGTTACTTAATCAGGACACTCGTTTCCTCTCTTGTATCATAGTATCTATTTGTTTATGAAGAAAAAAAGATGGGCAAGAAAATAATGTTATCTCATATTGGCACCATTCGTGTCACCTTTGAATAGAGCACAAACTTTTGATTCCATTGTCATCCAAAGTTTTGGTTTAGCATGACCTTAGGAAGTTGATCTCATTACTTAGATTTTACTCCTCCGACTGGTTATTCTTCCAGTCCCTAAGGAGAGTTTGATTGATGCCTCCTGCATCATAAGGTTTCATCATCAAATCTATGTTGTCGGAGTCCTCCATATGTCTCATGCTCTTGTTCAAAGGATGTCTATAATCATGTGTCAGCCATTTCTCCTAACTCTTGAATTTTGATGTCATCCATACCCTTAGTGTATCTCAGAGTCACATGAAGTTGTAGTCCTACCGTGCACCCTAGTCCTACATTCATTATGGGTAGGTAACTGTGAACCCAACAGTCAACATCTACTCATTGGTTTCTAACTGGGGAGTTTCCCTTGTGTTCGACGATAAGAAATCTACTCACACATTGGGATTTGTGCAGTGTCTTGGATTCCATTAGCCTTATTGGTGGTTTCCTTGCCTTTCTCGACCATATTCCTTATTGGCTTCTATTCAGAGGGTATTTTTCATGCACTACTTTCATCTAGTGCATGTGAAAGATGCACATGGTTGTTGGTTCATGAACATCCTCTTCATCCAATTTCCTCCAATTCATCATGCTATTTATTTGTACTGCGTGTTGACTGATGAGAGATTCTTTAATCCTCTCATTTCAGTGGGTCTCCTTCCATCAACTTCATCTCATATATTCTATAAATGAGGCCTATAGTCCTATGAGTGCCTAGAGTCTTGTATTCATCAGTGGCAGGTTCTCCTACCATTGATAGTTTGGAATACATCAATGTCCCTTAATCGATGGAGTCTTCAATTGTTCTACCTCAACACCTTTATTCACACTTGTAAGAATGTACTAGGTGTGTTGATACCTACTTTCATTATCAGTAGTTTGTCTCATGTTTGTTAACGATAAACCTCAATTATCGGTAATAAAATGAAGTCTCATTGTGTTCGACATGAAATCCTATATTCACATAATGTAGATTTGCACCTTTGGCGGATAGTGTAGAAGACATTCAATTGATAGTAGCAACATTCCTATTATGTTGTTGTCTTTTATTGGACCAATACCTATATGACTTCAGTGATCATGGGAAATCAAACTGTACTCCATTGTATACACATATCTTCATATTTATTTTGAGACCAATTTCCACTGGGCCTTGTTCGTGACTATGATAGCCTATGACATGTGTCTACTCTGTATTTCCTATTCATGGCCATGAACAACTGTTTGGTATATTTCCACATGGATCTGCAGTGTAATTCAAATTTGCATCCATGTGTACAAAGTCATTATGGATTGTAATATTCTCATTAGAAACTATCACTTCCAGCTGAGTCTCCATTACTCCACTTCTTGGAATTATAATTTATTTTGGCCATCACAGATACTCCTCTAGCATCACATATTAGGGGGCATATGTTATAGAAAATTTTACCTCACCCCATGCAACTTTATTGAATGGCCTTTCCATTTCCCTATGTAGGATGGAAGTCCCTTGTTGTACCTTCTAGAGCCAAAAAATCATATTTTTCCACATATACACCCTATCAGTTAGACAACATGTGTATACATAGGTTGCACCACTACAGCCCGCATGCATCTGGTTTGGTGCTCAAAATTAAAAATTGTGTCGGGATTCCATGTAGCATCACTAGATCCATGATTCTTGACCTTCCATATACTATAAATGTTATGAATCATCCCTTTAGTTCCACTTGAAGGCTATAAATTGAGACATATCCAAGTCATATAAAGGGGAGAGAATTCAACTTTTGAGAGAAAATATACTGTGGAGAAATTTTCACTTCACATTGAGTCTGCATCCCTTTATCCTTTAAAGTATGAACTCATTGTTCAACCCCCAAAATATTCCTTCTTTGATGGATAACCTCGTTGTCTCCTTTATATGAGATTTCCTTTGGTGGAGGCCCAGCTGGATGAGACTTGGTTTCTTGGTTCAGAGAGGTGCCGACACAAAAGTTTGTCACCTATATACTTCTGTTGATTATTTTAATAGAGATACTCTTTTCTCGTCCAATTGATATCTTGCAAATATTTGAATTATTATTCCATGAGGGTATTTTCCATGTATCTTAATGGATTATGTTATTTTATATTCTAACATTATACATTATCACCATATTCTTGTGTATCCTGGTTGTTGAGGACAATTTGTAGGTATAAATCTTTGAGTTGCATGCTCAAAGGTGGTATTCATACAATTTTCGAATGAGTTAGGATCTTCATCTTGTCTTGTTAGCATTTTCATTTATATAGAATACTTGGGATTAGAGTTAATTTCTATAGTCCTTATGTCTGTTGTGGTTTACCCCATGCCATAGAGAGATTTTCCTCGTAATAGTCAAATATTGAATCCATCAGTCCAACAAGGGTAGAAGAAGAAAAACAAACCACATAAGAGGTGAAAGTAGATGAGAGTGCAGAAAACCCCAATGACAGAGCAAACCCTAATCTTGAAAAACCCTAAAGAAGTGGAGGAAATGGAAAAATAGATAGGAAGCCATCGCAGAAGAAGTCATGCTCCAAGATATTACAAACCAGAAAGAAACAAAGGACGAAAAAGAATAAGAAGCCGTGGAAGAAATTATAGAAGAAAACCAAGCCATGGGACGAAAAAGAAAAACTCTAGGCACCCCAAGCAGATAAAATTCAGTGGAGATCATGTTACCTTATATCCCAAATGTAATAGTTGTAGTTGAATACACGCTAGGGAAAGTGGCCAAATTAAAGTATGTAGATCACGATGTAACAAACACAAAAAAATTTCCTAACCTTGCACAGGAAATCTATTTAGAAAGAAAGGAGGAGGCAGGACCCTCAGGAAAACCAATTTTGGAGCCCGTGTAGTGGATCAAAGGACTATATAATTTGGGAATTATGAACTTACTGGAGATACCAAATTTCAAGCATGGTAAGTGTTATCACATATAGTTGTCAAGGGCATTAGGTCGTCCAAGTTCGTGGTCTGCACAGGAAGTGTCCGAGCGCATCATGCAAAGCAGCTCATTTCGGGCTTAAAATACAAACAAGCGGGCTTAGTTTTGCGACCGTGGAGATCCCCTTTGAGGATCATATTAGCACCCCTCAAGTATTCAGAGTTTCATAATTGCACAAAGCATAGTGCCATGAAAATAGTCGAAGCCTGAAGCGATATGAGTCGTTGATCTTGAAGGGAGCACATGGCATTCGATCCAAGTGTTCGGGAAAATAAGCTTCGGGAGTTTTGAAATAGGAAGTGTGTAAAACTTCTGAAGGGTCAAAGCCCAAAGTCCCAAAGTGAGTCTCGACCATCCGTTAGTAGGGATACATCGCAGATAATATCTCACTTTGGGAATTTTCCTCCGAGGAGATCTTCATGTTTCACATTCAAAAGTGTCGAAGTCTCGAAGACCCGAAGTGTTGAAGTCTTGAAGTGTCGAAGCAAGTGACACACTCTCATAAGGCATGACGTGTGGCACTCTTTCCAAGTCATTCTATCATGTCCATGTCACCCTCCTTATCATGACACATCAGCATATGTGACATCATATGACATCATCTGTACCACCCATCAGAGGGAAAATGTGGTTGAAATCTGTGAGCTCCAGATAAAGGCCCGAAGTAATCCTCGGTCGTTCGATTCATGAGGAAACACGTTAGTATATTGCCAGCTCTCGGTAAAGGCCTTTGGGAGCTCAGGTTTGATATTTTTTTTTCCTGAAGTTTGGAGACCCGAAAAGTGTCTCAGCCATTGATCTCAGGGAGCCACGTGTCATCATATTCTCAGCTCTAAAGGTTTTACTTGGAGGGAAATGGAGTTTGAGAATTGAAATTTTCGAAAGTCGATCCGTGAAGAAAATCTCGGTCATTGTTTTGAAGCATAAGATCTGATCCATCAATATAAAAATCACCAGAGATGAGTCGTTGATCATAGGGCTTAATATTAGATTGCAATATCAATGCTCACGCCAAATTGTGGGGTCAGAAGGTGCACACATTTTAAAATCTTAGGGGCAGGCCGCAATCAGAACCATGGTTTTTAGAAAGGGACACATGGCAGTTCATGGTGAATTGTGGGGACAAAAGAGGTTTTCTTTTAGACCACCCTTGGTAGCTCCCACAATCATGCAATTGCATAGGGTCATGGCCCTAGGTCACATTGAATATGGAGCGATGGAGAGGAGTTGCACCAAGGGCTGAAAGCATCTGTATTTGGTCACAGAAGAAAATCTGCTTGGCCTCGAGGCGTCGAGATTGACTCGAAGAAGTCATGGGCACCACCTGGAACATTCATGGGTGTCAGGCCTCATCCTGATCTTGATGAAGGTAGTTATTGAAAATGGGGGCGGTGGTTGAGACCTCATCTCACCCCATAAATGCAATGTGTGGAGAGAAGGTTTTTGGGGGACGATTTTCAGTCCAAAGCTCCTTGGTGGATGGATTTTCTCGCAAATCCCAAACTGATTCGGGATCTCGTCTGACGTAAGAAGGTATGCATAGTCTGATAGAGTAGGCGCTGAATGAAAACTTTGAATGCAATGGTCTGATCACACTCCTGGTGGTTGCAACAGTTCTAAGTATAAGTAGTTAGTTCTAATATTTTGTTATGGTTGAATGGTTGAGCTAGGCTCCCTGCTATTGTAATATTTTGATGAAGAACAATGGTTCTTTGGTTATGTCTTTATTTGAGACTTCTTGATTAATCTAAGTCATCTTTCTTACTCCATCTTATTTTCCTCTGATATTGAGAGAGTTCATGATTGACTGATTCACATGGATTGTTGTGATTGTATTATGATGAATGTTTGATTATAATGTTGTTATGATTTCTTTCAGTTTCCTTTAAATTTAAATCCAAAAGGATATTGTGTTTAAGTTTTCTTCCTTAGGTTGTTGGAAGGATTGATGTTCACGGAAGACCTCTACACTTTTATCACCAAAATCTTCCTCCTACTAACCTTTACTCAAACTTACTGATTGAAGTTGATCCAAGCCCTCAATTGCTTGCACATACCAGTCTATATTTCTGAGTTAGAACGTTATTTTCATTGAGTCTTCTCCATTTGGCCTCTTAAAAATCACTTACATTTACTGTATAAACTGATGGGTATTGGTCCTACCTTCTATGGCATATGAGGGTGACATCTAGTGCTAATAGTAAGAATGTGGGCCACTATGTGAAACAATTTATGGCGAGGGTACATGAAGGTATTGTTGGAGGCAGGCCAAATATGAAAAGAAAGGTGTTTTTATGAAAGAAAGCATGCATAAGGAAAGTGACTGCTGGAAGGAAACACAACACGCGTGCATGCAAGGAAAGAAACAGTTGGAGGGAAGAACAACACGCACGCATGGGAGGAAGACCTAACGCTAGTAGGGTTAGTGTTTTGGTAAGGTATTGTAAATGGTTGAAGAGCCCGAAATGTATAAATATAGATACTTAATTACCATAAGGGGTTGGTTGGTTGGCTGTTATTTCATAAATATACTTGGGTTTTTGGTTCGGATTATTGTTGTAGTGGGGTTTTATGCATGAGTTGATGTAATATGTAATTTTTTTTCTGTATAACCCATTTTTGTATAAGCTGTTGAGCTACGAGAAAGAGGGAGGGAAGATATTGAGGGTTAGATCACAGGCTAGGGATCCTTGTGTGATCTAGTCTACCTTATACATATCTTACCCGATTGTGAAGAGTTGTAAGCGCACGACATTGTAGATGCAGAAATAATATAATAAAAGAGATGAGAGACAAATCTTTTTGGACGTAGCCCAGGAGGGGGTGAACGAAGGTAACATATGTGTTATGTGATGAGTGCTTGCATATATTTATTATCTGAAGAAATTGTTATTATGTTGAATGAATGAGGTTTTATATTTCCTGCTTACTCGTCGATAACAATATATTGTGTTTATAAGTTATAATAAATGGTTCAATATATAGCTCACTTATTTCACACTCAATCCTAGGTTGTAAACACCTGATTCTTACAACCACCCACTAAATCTATCTCGGGTGAGACTGCGGAGCGCATTCTATGTGTTGCACTACCTTCTGGTTTACCAGGAGGGTTGATAGTTTTAGATGCTCAGTTGGAAACTTGAACAGACATGAACCCTGGGTCAATAAAATCAGACGATATAGAGGAATAGTAACCAACAAATGGTTCAATTGTCATTGGTAGGAACAAAAGAGGGTTGAGTAGATGTGATAAGTCAAGATTTGTCAGAGGCAGATCAAGAAAAGGTTAGGGAATAGAGCAATGAGCCATTAGAAGGGAATGTTGAGACCGTGGAATCCCACAAAAGAAGAGATCAAAACTTGGCTAATAACTAAGGAGCTAGAGTTTTCATAGAAAGACAATACAAACCCTAAACTAACACCTCACAAATATCTTAAGAAATACGTGTTTATTGATTTACACGAAGTCCTTTTTTGCGATTTTCCACATCTATTGCAGGAATGGATACTAAGTTTGAAGGATAACCACACAATGAAATGGATTCAACAGATAGAGTGGAACCCAGTATAGATTGAACAGTTACAACAGGTGAACAACAAGTTCACCCGCGCAGTAGAATTTTGGATTGACAATATTGTGGCAAGGTTTACAACAGATTTTGTAGTCAACACGGTGAAGTCATACAGCGCAACGGAGAAAGTGTTTCTACGTGGACCCTGAGGAAGGTACATTCGATTGTTGTATACTTCCATTAAGATATTGTTGTATAAAAAGGGAGTATTGACAATGGAGTCAAACAACTAAACTTCCTTGCGTGCATGGGGGAAGGGGGGAAGCACTGACAGAAAGAGGAGAAACGGAAGGAGGAAAGGATAAGGGAAATAACGAGGAACCCTTGGACCCAATCATGATGGACGACGACCATATCAAGCAGATCATGGCGACAGCTAGAAGGACGTGTAGTGGAGTACCCTACCAATACAAGGTAAATACCAAGAAGAGATCTGTAGCTATGAGGGAAGTCTTGGCCAGTGATGAGGAAGAGGTAGAGGTCTCTAGGATATGGAGTAGATTGAGGAAATCCTATGAGAACATATGAGAGGAAGACAAGAGTTCCAAGAACGGGAAGAGAAGGAAACAATTCTATCCATATCAATGTTAGTGTGGAACCCATAAACCCATGTGCGACTAATACACCAAAGAGAACACCACCATTTAGACAACCAAAGTTCAGAAGTAGTCAGATAGTAGGAAATACATCCACACAAGGAACAAAAATTGGAGGAGCTAGTTCAGGCAGCACTAGTCAGGTATCTACATTGTGCGGAGGTAGTAGTTCAACATTCAGAATGGAAAGACACGATCCAACCATCAGGTTACCAGAATTTCAAGGAGAAGCAACATAAGACTTTAAGAAACACTTGCTCATTTATGCAAATATCTAGGAAGAAAAAAAGATCATTGATGAAGATACCAAACTTGCGCAGTTAGCGATTATGCTAAGAGACTATGCACTAGACTGGTACATGAATTTAGACACAAACAGTGCACCCGAGATGATAAGGACACTCACAAACATTAAGAAGTTACTGATAAATGAGTTCCAGAAGTTGAGCTCAGAGGATCAATACATGAATGAGATGATAGAAATCCAATATAAAGCAGGAGAATCCATGTGGGATATTGACCAAAGATTTAAGCGACTGAAGGGAAAGTTAAAATATCTCATGACCGATATGCAACATCGACACTTGTTTGTAAACTCACTGCTCCCACACTTAAAATATCCATTGCAACAACAAAATTTCTATATGCAGGCAGAGGCTCTGTAGGCATTCTTGCAACTGGAAGAAAACCAGTACCAGCAGAGAGACCCAACTTTGAAGAGTTGAAGGAAGACTTGAAGAACTTAATGTTTCAACTAAACCAGAATAAGAGAAAAGACAAACGAGAAGTTATTTGGTGTATGACATGCAGGATGGAAGGACACCACAAGAACGAATGTCCAACATTCACGCAGTATATGGAAACAGGAATTCTAAACCCATTACCCACAGGACGACCATGGTGTGAAGTCTGTAAGAAACCGGGTCACAACCCCTATCATTGCCCGATGATGCAGAAATACGAGATAGTCCCAAAGAATTCATATTTCACATTTTTCAAGTCAGTGCACTACGATGACAAATATTTTAGAAATATAGAGTTGATGCGAGAAAGGACATCAGACGCATATAGAGTGCAGGCAGAAATGATGACGGGTCAAGCCACACCACATTTTAACCCAGTTCCAACTCCATACAACACTGCGCAACATCAATATAATACTACACAACAATCATACAATAACGTGCAACCATGGTACAATGCAACACAACCTCAGTACAATACCATGCAATATAATCAAGTGCCTCAGTACAATGCATTGAGAGGATATAGAGGAGGATACAGGGGTGGAGGTAGAGCAAGAAGAGGTTTCAGACAAGGTAGAGGACCAATGGTGTGTCACAATTGTAAACAACCAAGACATTATGCGATGGAATTCCCACTTCCACCAACGACTTGTATGTATTATTGCGCATCGGACCACGATACAGAAGAATGTCTGACACTACTAGTAAAGATCTAGGAAAAGAGGAACCAGAAAAACCAGAATGTTCAATGGATTTTAGCTGAAGCAAGGGATGAAGGGAGGAGCATTAATATAGTTACTCGTTGAGGAGATAAAACAGGGGATGACACTGTTTGACAAGAGCCAACACAAAATCAATGGGTGAAAAAGAACGCCTAAACCAGGAAGTAGTTTGACGCACAAAAGGAAAAGGAGATATTTAAGCAAGCCCGACAAGAATTCTAGAATGAAGATATTGCGGCGACTGCAACTGTGCAACAAAGTAAGGAAGCACCATAATACAAAATGCCTTCGTTATTGGATCATACCAGCGAAATACATTCCATGGTAAAAGCAAGTACAATCAAAGTCTTTTTGCAATCATGTGTAATGGAATTAAGTGATACATCATCTGTGAAAATATTGCAAAACATACTAGAAAAATGTAGCAATGAGATGGAAGGAAAACTAGAACCAAAAACAGTCAATCACCTACACATAAGAAGAAGAACAAGTAGGGTATTTAGACTGAATGCCAACATTGGAGATTTAAATATGGGAGAAATCATACTGGATCTAGGATCTGAAGTTAATTTATTACCAAAGAAAACATGGAAATTCATGGGAGAGCCCACATTAGGCTATTCACCTATTCAATTGAAATTGGAAAACCAACACAGAGTCCTACCAATTGGTAGAATGAAAGGAGTGACAATAGAACTAGATGGAGTGTGACCTAAAGAATATTTTGAAGTCATTGAAATAGTGGATGACACAACACCTTATCCAATGTTTCTAGGTATGGATTGGGAATTTGAAAACCAGGCCATAATAAATATGAAGACCAGGAAAATGACATTTGAGTTAGGATAATACAGTTTCATCGAGCCATTGGATCCATCGAAAGGGGAGAGATTCATAGAACCTACTTGCCTAGACTTAGAGGAAATCAAACAGTTATACAAAAAAACTATGCGTGATGAGGATTACATAAACCCAACTGCAGATGTGATACTCAGTTGGCAGAACATTATCTCATATGCAACATACTTAGATACTTGTTTAGAGAACTAGCAACAAAGGCTACACGAAGTATCCAAGAGAATATTTGCAAGAATAGACCACACAGTAAGATGGGTAGGCACATAAATTAGAGAACCACCCCATTTTCATAGAATCAATGATTTGGAAACATTCTTAGCACATTATGAAAACAAAGTTTTAGAGAACCATAGACTATTATCACTTTATCTAACACTCAAGGCCACACCTACAATATGGTGGGGCACACACAAAGAGACAATCACAAATTTGTACCAATGTAAGTTGTTATTATGCATAAGGTTCGATGCAGAACATAAAAACAACAAGAAACATAAGTATGATGGACAGAGGGAACCAGTGGAACACTTGGAGAAGTGTATAATGTTGTGGAAAATGGCACCCCCAGAGGAATGGCCTCATCACTTTATACACACTCTAGAGGGCATACCAACAAACCAGTATATAGACCAAGAATTACACAAAGGAACTGCGACCTGGATGACATTTCCACAAAATTTTATAGTCACTTTCTCATTCAAGCATGAGAACCCCAACATAGATGCCTCTCTTAAAAATATAAGAGAAGTGATATTCATCCAAGAACTAGAAATAGAACTTATCACAGAAGAGAAACAACGGAACAAACAGACAATCAAGGAACTATTGTCATGTTACCATGTGCAAGAGGAAGCACCAGACGAAGATGATCTGTGTGATATTCATATTGAAGAAGAAGAAAGAGAAAGACATGTGGAAGGACCACCCATAGAATCATAAGTTATTGCCGCATCAATCAAGGTAAAAAAAGTCGACATTGGGACAATCGAGCATCCCAAAATGGCCAACATTGGAGACTACTGGGATGAACAAACAATAGAAAGCATAACAGATTTGTTGCGCGAGTAGAATGACTTGTTTCCCACAACATTTACATAGATGAAGGGTATATCTAGAGAGTTAGGAGAAATGAAGATACCACTTAGACCTGAAGCAAGATCGATTAGAAAACTACCATATAGACTGAACCCAATATATAAGAAGAAATTCAAAGCTGAGATCAACAAGATGCTCGAAGTCAGCATCATAGAACCGGTTGAAGAATCAGAATGGATAAGTCCGATGGTATTACACGACAAGAAACAAGGAGGGATAAGGATATTTGTCGACTTGAGGAAGTTTCATAATGCATTCTTACATGACCCATTCCCTACACCTTTCACAGACGAAGTGTTAGAAAACGTAGGTAGACACGAAGGCTGCTCATTCATTGATAGATTATCAGGCTACCATCAAATCAAGATAGCACAAGAAGACATATACAAGACCATGTTTGCGACATAATGTTGATCGTATCAGTACACATTCATGTTGTTTGGACTGAATAATGCACCAACAATTTTTTCCAGATTAGTCATTGCTACGTTTAAGGAATTCATCCACCAGTTTATTGAAGTATACCTAGATGATTGGACCATATACAGTTTGTTGAAAGACCATGTAGAAGTCTTAAGGCTAATGTTGGAAAGATGCAGACAGTTTTAGATATCAGTGAACATAAAGAAATGTGTATTTGGAACACCATTTGGGATACTATTAGGCCATATAGTATGCAAACAAGGTTTACTCATAGATCCCACAAAGATCATAGTAATTCTTAACTTAACACCACCAAAAATAGTCCATCAGCTAAGAGCGACATTGGGCTACATAGGATACTACAAGAAGTTTATTAAATGATATGCGTAGATTACTACACCAAAGGAAAAGCTTCTAAGAAAGGACACAAATTTTCAGTGGAATGACGAGTGTCAACATGGTCTGGATACCCTAAAGGAAAAGATGGTCACCACACCAATATTAGTCTTTCCAGATTGGTAGAAGACATTCCATGTCCATGTAGATGCATTAGCCATAGCACTTGGAGATATCTTGGCGCAACCAAGAGTGGTGAACTTTGACCACCCGATAGAATTTGTGATCAGGAAGCTATCAGTCTTAGAACAAAACTATAACATGATAGAAAGAGAAGGCATAGATATGGTATACGCACTGCAAAAGTTCAAACATTACTTATTGGGGAAACACTTCAAGATGTTCATAGATCACTCAGCCCTGAAATATTTAGTCAACAAGCCAGCGTTGGGGGGGAGAATATGTCTATGGTTGCTACTGTTTCAAGAATTTGACTATGAAGTAATCGTCAAACTAGGAAAATTGAACACAGGACCTGACCACCTATCAAGGGTCACAAATTGAGAAGAACCTATGAATTTAGAAGACAACTTTCCATATGCACAACTATTCTTAGTCCATATCGCTGATGAATAATTCACAAATATCATTCAGTGCTTGAGCATAGGTACTGCACCGCAAGAGTATAACACTGCACAGAAGAAAAAATTGGTAGTACATGTTGCCTACTATCAACTAATTGTAGGACACCTATACAAAATGGGTGTATATAGCATCTTGCGAAGGTACGTGTTAGAGAACGAAAGACCAAGAGTCTTAGCAGAAACTCATGAAGGAATAGAATGAGGACATTACGCAGGAAACACTACCACGTAGAAGGTATTGCGTGCAGGACTATGGTGGCCAATGATTCACATATATTCTAAGGAGTACTATCAAATATGAGTTGTCCATTAAAGGGTAGGAAAACCAAACAGAAGGGACAAGATGCCACTACGACCAAAAGTAACATTACAAGCATTCTATAAGTGGGAAATAGACTTTGTGGGACCAATCAACCCACCAAAAAAAATAAAAATAGCAAGGTACATTATCACCGCGACAGAATACCTAACAAGATGGGTGGAAGCTGCACCAGTGAAGGATTGCAACGTAGAAACAACAACACATTTTTTATTTGAGAAAGTAATCACTCCATTTGGATGCCCAAGAGTTTTGGTGAGAGAAAAAGGTGCACACTTCATAAAAAACACCATCAGTGCTATGAATGAAGAGTTTTAAGTCCATCATCAGAAGAGCACACCATATCACCCACAGGAAAATGGCACAGTGGAAGCATTCAACAAAATCTTGGAGAACATGCTGATAAATATTTTTAACATCAATAGGGATGAATGGGACCTCAAAGTACCAACAATATTATGGGCCTATAGAACTACGTGCAAAACATTGACAAGGCACACACCATTTAAACTGGTTTATGGCCAAGAAGCAGTGGTTCCATTAGAATTTATAGTACCAATCTTACGTGTAGCAGCAATTACACAAATGACAGAACGAAGCGCAGTACAAGAGAGACTAAATCATTTAATGACCATGGAGGAAGAGCGGATCCTAGAAGGATTCAACCAAAAATTTCAGAAAGAAAGGGACAAATATTTCCATGATAGACACATAAAGAAGAAAACTTTCAAGGAAGGAGATCTCATACTGATGTATGACAACAAATTGTTTCAACACCCGAGAAATATCAGAATGCATTGGTTAGGAATGTATGAAGTAAAATATATCACAGATGGAGGAGATGTACATTTGAGAGACTTATCAAGCACATAACTCATAGGGATGATTAATGGGAGCCGACTGAAGTTGTACAAGGACAGTTGACCACCCACTGCGTAGTAGGAAAACAAAAAAAACAGTATATTAAAAAAGAACCAAAAGGAAAGAACCAGAAGGGGAACAGTACGTTAGAGAAAGAAAGAGAAAACACACTTAGGAACATAAAACCAGTGAGGAGAAGGACAATGGTCACATAGAAAGGGAAAAAAGCGGGAAAAGGAAAGTCGACAAAAGCAGGACGACATGACAACACTAGGCAGAATTAAAGGAAGGAAATGACTGATGGGATGCCACATTAATCATGCCAACTGGAGATGGAAAGGTAGAGTAATGGAAAGTATGAAACCACTGAAGGTGCATTGAACCTATAGTTAAGGTGCATTAAACCCATAATGAAGGAAGCATCCTCGACAAGCTTCATGGGAAACCCATACAACACACGAACATGGGAGAAAATAGTCTATTCACAAAAAGAATGCAGAAGCGAGCCAGACCACCAGAAAAAATAGAGTTCAGACCAGGTCATGAGTGTAGGCAGAATAAGGTGAACAACAGTTGTCGGAGATAGTCAATGTCGATGAAATCCCATCTCCAGACACAACACCAGTGAACCTTACACCAATAGTGGAAGAAATTCAGTATCCCGCACTAGAGGGCACAAGTATAGATATACCGACAAAGGTACAGGAGCAGTTGAACCAGGACACAGAAACCCTAAAGGAGGTGGAACCATAGAACACCAAAGAAGCTCCAAAATTCAATGGAATGGAGCCGAATTTGGAAGCAATAATCAAGCCAGACGAGTCTCAAACAACCATATCATACCACCCACTAGAAGGAACATTATAAGATGTCACGTGATGACTGGAATGGTATATTGAGGAACAACCAAAAGTCATTGGAACTTCAAGCCAGCCACCACCGGCGAAGAAAGACAAGATACAGATACCCAGGTCACCTTGCAAGAAACCGGCCACATAAATCGTTCTACTGCGGATACTAGATGAGGTACATGTAGGACTAGACTTGTTGGTTTATATAGGGAGGCTCAAATACTTAGACCATGGTGTAGTAGACGAAGACAAGTTTCCAGAACTTGCAAAGACAGTATACATGGAGATGGTGAGCATGAATCCATCTGGGGAACCGATTAATTAGCCACTCCAATGGGAAACTGAGTTGGAGAAGACAAGAATTTTAGGACTGATATACCTACCACATTTTGGCAGAGGTCAGTATGAAACCGCGTGCGTCAAACAACTTTTAGCAGTCACGCATGGCGAGGATATCTGGTTGGACAAGCTCGTCTTGATAGACATAGATATTATCACAAGTATAATAGGATTGCCATCTCAGGGAATGGATCCCATGCACTTTCTATATGACAAAGCTAGGGATAAAGCGCTAGCATAAGAAATGAAGAAAAAATATGGCATCGAGAGGGGGACAAGAGGGATCATTTTCAAGAGGATCAACAATGTCGCAACACAATTGGGTGAAAATATTAGCCTACAAGATACTATGAAAATCCATTAGGGAGGAGGTCCCAGCTGGGGTTGTTGCAGTTGTAGCTCATTGCACAGAAGGAACCAAAGTGATATGGGCATTGTACCTCTTGAACTTATTCCTAGATGACTGCAAGGATGCGCAGGATCTGGGAACAAAATTTCACTATTCATGGTTGATCACACTAATAGCCTTCATGGGATGAAACGAGCTAAGGTATGTAACTTTTTGTACCAAACCCAAACTAAAAAAAAGAGAGAGATACTTACTGTTGAGGGATACATCCAATTCTAGTCATAAAAGGATGAACGGGTCCATCTTTGAGGGATACCTATGAGACCTACAGAAATCCATCTCCAAAAGGTGGAGAATAACACCAGAGGTTGTCGCACGATATGGGAACATAGCCAACTTCCAGGCCACCCGACATACAATGTGGATACATGTGAGAAAGGATCCTAATAAACAATGGCTACATATGCGCTACTGTATCACAAAGGGTGACATCGACATGGTCATCAGCGAATGGGATGATGAATGGAGGATTCTAGTCCTCACCTAGGAACTGATGGAAAGAATAGTAGAAGAAGAGACAGGGAAAGGAGAAACCCATCCAAAGGAAATCCAAGTGCCCAAGAGACGAAGAACGGGCCAGGGAAAAATAATACAGACAAACGAAGGGCCAACAAAGACAGGGACCCATAATGGGAAGAAGGATAAGACGCAGTCGGCCAAGGAGCAGAAAAAATAGGCTGAGCCTACGAAAGAGACCGTAGGAAGTCCCAACCCAAAGGAACTAGGGGAAAACAAGAGGAAAACCACGCAGACAGGAGGTACATGCAAGAAAACGAAGGCACAAAAAACACCACAGGGGTATACGATCATGGATGATGATGGAGAAATGATAGCCTGAATGGTCCAGGATTGTCTATTTGAGGATTTTGACAATGTTGTGCACCACAAGGATAGGATTAAAGAGAAACCGGCAGACATTTGGTAGCTCCTCAAGCAAATCGGGGAAGGGCATACAAAAAGCAGTAGGGGAATAAAACCATCAACACCACAGACAGAGGAAAGAGTGGAAGTAGAAGAATGATATCCAGTCCAACCATTACCACACCTGAATGCAACATTTGACATCACACCCAGTATGTTTTGCATGGATGATATTGTGGGGCAGACACCCCTGAAGGAATTAAGCCAAATCCAACTAGTTTTGACGTGGATTCCAACCATGGCACTACACAATTTGTAGGTTAGAATAAACCACGAGGTACAGTCTCGTGCATACAAATACTTAGTCGAATTGCAGAGAGAAACAGAGAAGCAGGACATGCTGGAAATATTCTATGAGCAAGCCAAATCTAAGACCCAGGAGGAAAGGGAGGGCTTAAAAGGATTTGAGCAGAAAGTGGCAGGAACTTACGAGAAGATTCCACAGGTCCCGCAGAGAGATTAAATCATAGCAGCAGAAAAAATTGATCGAATTGCACAGGAAATCGATCAATATCAGAAGGATATCGATCATATACAAGAACAACTCATACCAACCACTCCACCAGCAGTGAAGGAGAAAAGGAAGCAGGAAGCAACAACACAGCTGCAGGAAATAGAGCAACAGGTCAACACAACAGTTGACCTATTCGATAAAGAAACACAGTTGTGGACTAAGTTAGAAGAGGATCAGTAGGTCCAAAAGTGGGACAAGGAAGAATATAGGATCAATGCAACAATCCAAGATCTAAAGCAGAGGAAAAAACCAATTCCAATCACAGAACGTGTCAAAGGGGCGCAGGACATAAAGAGATTGCAGGCATAGCTAACTACTATGCAAACATAGAAACATGAGTGTCAAGATTAAATGGAACCATTGAAAGAGCGAGTAGAAGAAGTCATGGAACAAGTAGAGGAGGCCAAGACACATATAGCACAAACCCAGGCAGAGTTCGTGGAATTGATCAACGACGAAATTGTAGTCCAAACAGTGGACACACTCAAGGAGAAGACTGTGCAGGCATAGACACAGGCAATAGAGCTCAAGTAAAAGGTCCAGGCAATCATCACGGAGATCGAGGAAGCACACAAAGGTTAGGTGTCTCAGGATGAGACACATGTCAATGTTGGGGGCCTATTGGAGGTAGGACAAAGAGGAAAAGTAAGGCATTTTTTAGAAAGAAATCATGCACAAGGAAAGCGATAGCTGGAAGTTAACAAAGCACGCACGCATACAAGGAAAGAAACAACTATAGGGAAGAACAACACGCACACATGGGAGGAAGACCTAACGATGGTATATTTAGGGTTTTGGTAAAGTATTGTAAATGGATGAAGAGCCCAAAATATATAAACATAGATACTTAGGTATCATAAGGGGTTGGTTGGTTGGTTGTTAGTTCAGAAATATACTTGGGTTGTTGGTTCAGATTATTGTTGTAGCGGGGTTTTATGCATGAGTTGATGCAATATGTAATGTTTTGTTGTATAACCCATTTTTGTATAAGTTGTTGAGATAGAGAGGAGGAGGGAGGGAATATATTGAGGGTTATATTGCAGGCTAGGGACCCTGGTGTGATCTAGTCCACCTCATACATATTTTACCCGAATGTGAAGAGTTGTAACTGTGCGACGTTGTAGATGCAAAAATACTATAATAAAAGAGCTGACAGCCAAATCTTTGTGGACATATCCTAGGAGGGGGTGAACCATGGAAAGATCTGTTTTATGTGATGAATACTTGAATATCTTTATTGTCTAAAGAAATTATTATTATGTTGAATGAATGAGTTGTTATATTTCCTGCTTACTCATCAATAAAAGTATAATATGTTTACAAGTTATAATAAATGGTTCAATATATAGCTCGCTTATCTCACACTCAATCCTAGGCTGTAAAAACCTAATTCTTACAACCACCCATTAAAGCTATCTTGGGTGAGACTGCGCAGTGCATTCTATGTGTTGCGCTTCCTTCTGGTTTACCAGGAGAACCGATAGTTTTAGATT
This sequence comes from Picea engelmannii, assembly GCA_009831015.1. NCBI lineage: Eukaryota > Viridiplantae > Streptophyta > Pinopsida > Pinales > Pinaceae > Picea > Picea engelmannii. The sequence goes on along the minus strand of ML803181.1, from coordinate 64,816 downwards.
CTTTGTTGAAAACCCGAACATACATGAACCCCGGGTCAATAAACTAAGAAATTATAGAGGAATAGTAACCAACACGTATCCTCTTGATGGACGGGTCGGTCCATATAGATGTAGAACTCATAGAAAAAATCACAGGGTTTCCAACTAGCGGCATAAAACCAGAGGATTATTTGGAGAACAAATCCAAGGATAAGGAGATTGCATAAGAATTCAAAGCGCAGTTTGGAACAAATAGGGGAAATAGGGGTAGAGTGATAAAATACATCAATGACCCTGCAATGAGGTTTTCCACGAAGCTTATGGCCTGTAAAAAATTCAGGAAGTGTAGAAAGGAAAAGACCTTGAAAGGAGTCATATTAGTAGTTGTGCAGTGCACAAAGGGTATAGTATTTAGTTGGGTGCCTTATTTACTAAATCATTTTTTGATAGACTGGAGGGATGCACATGATAATGGGACATAATTCCATTATTCTTGGATGTTGATATGGATGACATTAGTAGGATGGTAGGAACCCAAATTCACAACCTTTCTAGATAGAAAAGGGAAATGTTATGCAACACAGCATGTAACCTTATGGTTGGCGAAAGACACTAAGAACCAACATGTGAATTTTGTAGTATTTGCAATGTTCCTGGAAGATATGCAGCAGAAGAAAAATAACATATGGAGAATCTCGGTCGAAGTAGTCAAGGAGGACAAAGGAATTTCCAAATTTAAGGCTTCAAGACACCACATGTGGATTCAAGGCAGAAGAGATCCAAAAAATAAGTGGCTCAAAATGAGTTACTTCACAATGTGGGAGGAAGTAGAATGGATAGTAAAGGACTAGCCTATGCAGTGGAAAGTTCCAGCAACATAGAATAAATGAGAAAAACCTAGGAACAAGCAAAATAAGGCCCATCAAAGAAGACAAGAATTCTTGTAGAAATTAAAAGGAAGGATACAGAGTGTAGTCAAACCTCACATAGTTGCAACAGTCAAGAATCCAAGTAAGAAAGACACAATGTCAAAGGAAGAAGTGAAAAGAGATGGAAAGAAGGTCAAGGGAGATAGGTCTCAGAAGAAGGAGGTATAGGAGGCCAAAACAGAAAAGAATAAAACTGAGGTGCAAACCTCAACCCCAACCAAGAAGAGGATTAAAAAACACGAGGGATAAATAAGGAAGAAAATGAAGTACCAATAGAATCCCCCAGTACTCACTATCATAGATGATGATGGAGAATTTGTTGCAGATAAGATCGAAGATAGAGGGGAGAATGTAGTACTTGCAACAAAGGTACAGAGAGAAGAAATTATGGAGAAGTTAGTAGAAGTGCATGACATCCTACAAAGGCTTCAGATAATTACAATGCATCATCCTACAGTGCAGTAGAAAGAAAAATCACAGGAAGTGACATTCCAGAAAGAATAGGGACAAATAGTACATAATGTAGTAAAGGGAAGTGACATGTTTATGGTCACATGGGAGATGTTGATTGTAGACAAGAACACAACATAGAAATAGGTGAAAGACATAGAACATCTCAAGTTGGTGACAGAACACATACCCACAAAGGCATTATATGGGTTATGTTAGTCACCATTAAATATTTTGTGTGAAATCAAGATTTCATAATCTAGCGGAATGCTAAATTGGTTTGGAAGATTGATAAACTAGAAAAGGGGCTAAATATGGAAGGAAAGGGATAAATCTTGCAGGAGCGCTAAGCTGATCGGGCCCGATGCATTGTGGATCGTAATTTCTCGAGATCAACGACTGAGAATGATTTCCAGGGGCGAAGTTGCATGGGCTTTAATTTTAAAGATCGGTCATAAAATTTAAACTGTGGTTTTCTCTCGGAGGTACGTGGCATCACCAAGAGAATTTCGGGACGAAAAGTGGGTTGCCTCAAACAATTTTCTCACACCCCTGAAAATTGGGAAAGTATAAAAGGGTATTTTTTCATTTATTTTATTATTATTTCGAACACTGGACCGTTAGAACCTTGGCATGAGCGTTGTATTTCACCTACAGCTCAACAATACACCAACTACACTCCATTTCCATTCATTTCCAGGTATTTTTCATCACAACCATGGATCCCATCATAACCTCAGTAATAGAACAAGATCGTGTGGCAAATGAAACCCCTAATTGACCGAGACGCAAATGTTTTTGATGTCAAAATCAATATTTCTCCTATATCTATGTCCATAACCAACCTGTCCAATAAGGTAGGAAGATGTATATCATTCCTTGAAGCATTCCAGGCCACCATAGTCCCTTTTGTTGTCAAAATTTCTTTCTTGTTTCAAGAATTTATAGGTTGGTGCATCGAACATTATTCCCATGAAGAAAGATTCATTGTGAATAAACGAGGGTTTGAGTTCTTGTGTAGGGTAGATACTCTATCAATTCGAGAGTCCCTCGGTATACCAGAGTCTTTTTCCACAATTTATGAACCTTTCAATGAAGAAACGTTGATTAGGGTATATAGAGAATGTCCATAAGAGGTCTGAGATCTATTTTTGCAAACAATTATTAAACTTGAACATTTTTTAGTAGGTCTGTCTTTGTCGATGAATGTAAATATAATGGTCATCGAAGTCCAATGGGTCTGCTCCCTATTGAGTCAATTTTTAGGTCTAAACAATGACAAATATGTGGTTGAATTCATGCTCGGGTTCCTTTTGACATTTTTTAAGTCAAATTCTAGTTTGTTACTCTGTATCAGCTTTGATCAATTCCTAGATGATAATATCCATAAACAACTAGTGCTTTTTCACTCTCTAATACATTTCAGATACTACACCTATCTGTTGAGAATTTTCGTGGAAACCAACAAGAGGGAATTACCTAAAGAAACATTTGTGTCAAATGAATGTAAAAGAACTACATTACTTATCTTCATCAAGAAGGTCATGTCCATACTTTATAGTTTTATTTTCAATACCATCCTACCTAGAGTTTTGGATGACATGAGAAGCTATCTATAGCCAAATCCAGAGAATAGAGTGGGGGATTGGGTACTATTCATGCACTCAATAGTAATCTAGGTTTATGGTTGTCATGAATCCCCTTATTTGTTGCCTATTTTTTTGACTCCCAAAATATTTTCCCTTGAATTCATCAGGCAAAGAATTATATCTGGGACAGAGAATTTATTGAAATTGCAAAAAGCCTCCAACCTTAAGTTCCCTTTTATCATTGGCCCCTTCATTGTCAAATCCAGATCATGTTTATCTCAAGTTCAATCAAATCTCAAATATTTTGGTTTTGCATAGTTACAGGGAAGAAGGTATGATCAACATCAAATCATATACAAGAGAATATTGATGAACAAATAGGCACCTTATGAGCATGAACAGGTTGAACGTTTTGATAAGTTAGAAAATATATAAGTATGTGTTGATATGGAAGAAATATTGCAACCAATTCAAACACAACAAGTAGAGGAAACCCTACAACAAAGTCACACACAAAAAGATCCTCAAAATATGATAATCAAAGCTCCTAATACAGGTGGCTACAACAAGAGAAGCAATTCAGAGGCCATGGACATCAGTCACCAACAAACTGCACCAAAGAAGATGAAGATTACACAGTCTACATAGATAATGAATTTAGAAGAGGAAGAGTCCAGAGACCCAACTAATCCAGATATGGTGGAGGGTGGTACTAACACTATAGAGGTTGAAAAGGAAAGTAAACTCCAAGGTGAAGGTAGATCCACAATATTTAGCAGTAAGAAATACATTTTTAAAACACCCGATTCTTCCTATCAGTCTAGAGGAAATTTGGAAAAACAATATGTTGGGAAGGGAATTATAGCTCTAGGTGAGATGAGGGATTTATTCCCTGAAGTGGGAAATACCTCTCAGCATAAATCTTATTTTTTTATTGTGAGGGATGTTGAAAACAGGACCTTTAACATTGTTGTTGCAGATGAAGACAAAGTATCGGAAATAAATATAAAATAGGATAACATAAGTTCCCGAGACAAGGCTAAATTCCACAAGAATACCGGTGATATGTTGTATTATGATTACTTGAGTTTAAGATTGAAGAATTATAAAATATCATCTTATGCAATGAAATTGGAAGGACAATTGAAGAAGGAAAAGGAATCTAGTAGAGCTTGGTAGAATCAAGTCAAGAGGCTGGAAGATGAAGGCCCCCAAGGGTTGGAATCTTCATTGGATGAGAAGGATAAATTAATTCAAAGTTTCAAGAAGAAGTTGAAAATGTCTGCTAAAGAGCATCCAAAAATAACAAAATTGGTTGCTTTAGAACATAATAAGGAAACACTTCATCCAGAGGCATTGGGCTATAACGTTAGGGTATTGCAACTGGAACAAGAAAAGGTAAAATGGTCACAAGAGAAAACATAATTTCTAAAAAAGGTTTTGGTTTCATCTCCTACTATAGAATTTGGGTCAAACATTGAAGGGCTTGTCCATTCTATGTCACAAGTTATCTTGAAAGAAGGAGAAATCAAAGGGATGAAAGAAAGCATAGAGAAATTGAAGAAGGAAATGCAAGCAAAGGATGAAGGGATAGCTCAATTTCAAAAGGAGAATAAATTCTTGCAGAAAGAATAAATAAATTGAAGTTGAGGTTAAGAGGCAAAGGTCTATTGCAGGGGGATACGATCATATGGGACTCTATAGCTGCTGAAGCTGCAAAGTTCAGGTCATATTTGAATTTCATTAATGATAAAAAAAAAAAAAAAACATAGCCATCACATCCAGAAACAGGTGCAATGTTGTGAATGAAACTTTAGCAAAGAAACCATCAGAATGGGCCCCAAAATACATAAATATACTCAACCCCATTACTACTGCAGGCCTTCAGACCATTGGAGTTAAAAACATGACCATATTGATTATCTAGGCTAGGAGGGTTATTGCTAAACATAACCTGTTGAAATCAGTCCAAATTAAGGAAACACATATGGAACAGAGTGTGAAGGAGTTCAAAGATTTATTTGAAGAATTGTTCACCAAAGGACTTCCACCATTTGGGATGGAAAAGGAAATTTGTATGGTCAGGAAGAATACAATGATCATTTTACTTAGTGCATAATGGATCATTATAAGTTTGAAAACCTAGAGTAAAATATTAAAGGACCTACAATAGTTGAGCATCTGATTACAGACTTTGAAATTTTGAATCAGTTCAAAGTAGTCAAGCTTGGACTGTCAATCATGTCATATTCTTCCTGCATTGATCTGGAGATTCTTATAAGGGAAATGAAAGATTATGATATCCCTTGTCACTTGCAATGGAAGGAAATAATCAGGTCGGGTAAGACAAAATGCAGTTTTCCAAGGCCTAGTAAATGATATCCTAATGTCATCAAAGATGGCAGATCACGTGGAAGACCAAAGAGAAGCAAGTGGCAAAAAAAGGGACCAAAACGCCAGAGGATCCATAGTTTGGATTGAGAAACGTTTTCTTGAATATCATTGGAATCGGTTCAAATCTGAAACGTTTCATTGTAATCATTGTAATCGGTTCAAAACTAAAACATTTCATTGTAATCATTGTAATCGGTTCAAAACCGAAATGTTTCATTGTAATCATTATAACCAGTTTTAAAAACTAAAACCTTTTTTTGTAATTATTGTAATCGGTTTCAAACCGAAGGAACTCATATTGTATAAATATTGGGACTTCCAAATGTATTAGGGGTTGCAAGAAGTACAAGGGAACGATTTTAGCTATCTGGTACTTGAATGTAATCTTCTGAAGTTGAATAGAATGCACATGCATATGTCCTAAATTTTCCAAGAAAAGATTCTAATGGTGGTGATATGAGTTTTGTCTTCTTTCTTGGTATGTATTTCCTATGTGCTTAAATTCCACTTTCATTGTCTTCTGTTTAAATTGGATAGTTAAAGGGACTAGAATTCATCTTTTGATGCTCTTAGCTTAAGAAATTTAAACTATGTTAAGTTCTTCCTAACTAAGTTAGAATTCATATATTTAATTCTCTGATGCAATTATATGTGTTTCATTTCTTCTTACACTCTGAAAATTTCAATTTATAACTTAGATTCATCGCCTCATTTAGACTTTACCCTCTAGAGATTTCTATCGACCAGTCAGTGCTCCATTCATTTTCAGTAGTTTTGACTCCATATCCCTAGGTGTCCCTCCCCTTTCTTGCCAAAAAAATCATAAAAAACCCTTCAAAGCAACAAAACCTAGGCATTGATTTGTTAAAGAAAATTCATCTGTTAAAGACCAAATGACAAGAGAGAGCCCTCTCTGAGCTGAGTAGGATAGTACCCATCTATAAAGTGTTTTGTAGGTTACCTCCTTCATTTGTTTTTTTATCCAAACAAATTTATAGAGTTCTAACATTTTCGTGTCGTTGTCGGGTATGAAAGTGAAATCTTCCCTGGGAAAAGAATGACTTAAAGATTCAGATTTGATTCCTGAGGGTGACAGTGAATAAAACACCATATTGGTTGAATTTTTTTTTACCCTAGTGACTCCATCATAAAGATACCAATATCATAAAGTAGTTTGAGCATAAATCATGGCTCCCAAGAGAATTGATACCAGAAGAAATCTAGACCGAGAAGAAATAGTACCTATGTCTGATCTTGCGAAACTTGTACATAAGAGAAACGAAAGGCCAATAAGCCCAGTTTTTTGTCTAGATGGAAATCTATCTTTACCAAAACATGCAGTAAAAAGCATTGAGGACCTTGATTTTGATTTAAAATTTGAGTAGACTTTGTTTAGAACTAGATCTGAATCTAGTTTGAATGAAATCATCTTTGATGAGAATAGGTTCCAAGGTTTAATTTCAACTCCATGTATTAGAACTGCTATGATTCTTACTCAGAACAATAAACCACTTCAAGTTCTTACTGCATCCATGCAAGCTAGGTTTTCCCCCTTTGTCCTACCTACTCAGTTACATGATTTACCCCGGGACTATAATCAGAGGATTAAGTTGTATGATGTTGAAGGAAATGTGTCATCCCAAAAACACTTAGACTGATTCAATGATTTTGTGGACCTAGAAGAAGTAGATTATGGAGATGAAAAAATGAGGCTATTTTCACAAAGTCTCGTAGGTGAATTTAGGAAATGGTTCAGAGCTCTCTCAGTAGTAGGTATCCTAGATTTTTCAGCCTTTGAAACAAATTTTATTTCTAATTGGGGTGACAAGAAAAACCCCCTTCAGTTGTTGACCTAGTATGACAACATGAGAAGGTCACCTGATGAAACAATACAAGAGTTTTCAGCTAGATTTATGAAATTGTACAACTCAATTCCTACTGAAGTAAAACCTTCTCCTAGAGCTACTCAAATTAGATATGTCGATTCCTTTGACAATGATTTTGCTTTGTTGTTGAGAGAAAGAAGATCCAATTCAATAGAAGATATGATGAGTGATTCAATAAAAGTTGAAGTAAATCTAATGGCTTCAGGAAATATCAAATATAATTATGACAGAGACATAAACAAGCTTCAAGATCATGCACAACCTTCAATTTCATAGCCATCAGAAGAGATATTTGAGTTGATGATGAAAACTATGGAGAAACTCATGGAAATGATTTCTTTATATAATAAGCCTAACACCAGAGAGCAGGTTGATTTTACACCCAGAAATAAAAGGATACCAGTAGTTCCACAAATCATACAAAGAGATCAGAGGAACCAGGATGATCAACAAATAAGACCTCCTTTTCAAAACAATTATGTGAATGAAAATTTTGATGAAACTTTTGAAGACAATATGCATTGTTGTGATGGTGATGAAACAAAGGTGTTTTTGATTAAATAAGAACATGATCAGTTCATGGATTCAAATGATATATTCATGAAGGATAATGATGAAAGGTTATTAGTGGAAAAGGAATACTATCAGAAAGGACTGCAAAATTCCATCATGCAATTCTAGAGACAATATAATCTTTGAAGTAAAAAGGTTCCTGCAAATCCTCCAAAGGGAAATCCTACCAAGGAATCTCAAAATAATACACCTTCATGTTATAACCCTAATTTGCACCAGACATGCATACCTAGCATCAGGCCATCTCACTTGCCATTTTTTCCAAGATACCATTTGAATAGCTCTTCAAAAAACTATCCTTTCGAGGGAATATGCACCCTGCACCACTATTTCCCGCCTGTATACGCTATCTGACCCATTACAGCCCACGTATACTGACAAAATCACAAAAAATAGAAAGTTGCAGACAGAATATAGATTTTAGGGTAATTTCCTAAACCGTTTGACCACTCATAGACGGTCACTCAACCCGATAAATACCCTCTTCTAGCCTATAAAAGAAGAGGAAGGGGTTCCATTTGAAAAGAGGAATATAATAGCAAAGAAACTCTTCCCTTTTTTGTATTCCCCTTTCCCCAATCTTTTGCAACCATTTTGTGAGGAGAAGCATATGTGGAAGTGGTTGGTGCACAGTTCAAGAGGATCCCAGGACCAGGTTCGAGGAGTAGTGGCCAATCTCACCATTGTAAGTTACTTTTGTGAGGTTAATAAAAAATAAGTACTTTTCCCATCCCGCCATATGAGATGTTCAAATATTCAGTTTTAATTATATTTTATTGAAATCTCTAGTTCATATATAAGATCCATGTTTAGAGTTCTTTGTTTGTTTGTTTATGAATGCAGGTTAGCTTTGGGAGGAGACTTGCAGTCAAGGAGAAACCGAACACAAAAGGATAGACATCAAATGTGGAAGTCAAGGTATAGTAACCGGATCATTTTACCCTTTTGTTTACATATGAATAATGGGGTCTATGATGGGATGATGGTAAAAAGTAGGAGACTTTAGATGGTCATTTTTGCATGCATTACAGAACCCTTAGTTCTAATCTGTAGGGTGTTTTCCCACCCACAACATAATTGGTGAATGTATTGGGAAAGATCCATAGGGTTTTTGCGGATACCTTTTGGGTGATTTAGATTGGTTTTATTACCTTTTTTCTGAGTTTCTGCAAGAGTCTAAGCTAGTAAGGATTTTGGTCTTCCATACCAGTACTCCCTGTTGTCATTGCTTGACTTCTCTTTTATTTTCCGAGAAGTCAGAGGTATTCACGACCTGTACAAGGCCTACACACATATATACGTGACCTACCTTTAGACAACCCACATACATACGTTGACCGATAAAGTGTTAGTTGCGTTCCTAAGTTCAGATTTTTTTTTTTTAAGAGAGGCTATCATCCTCTTCCCTGTCAGAAGTGATCCTTCTCAGGGGTTTTCTGGATCTAGTTATGGTCTCTGTTGTTGCAGTTTGTGACCTAGGTATAACCTCAGGTTAGCTTTGTTTTATCAAAGTTTCCTTGCATCTTTTTTTGTCAAAGCAAGTTCCTATGTCTTTAAGGGATTCTAGTTTTCAATACCAGTACTCCCTGCCTATTATTGACTGCTTGTTTTTCATTTTTTTGAGGAGTTGTAGAGGTGCACACAACTTGTAGTGGGCTTGCACACGTGCATACGCACCCTACCCTTGGACAACCTGTAGTGTTCTTGCACACGTGCATATGTACCCTACCCTTGGACAACCTGTAATGGGCTTGCACACGTGCATACGCACCCTGCCCTTGGACAACCTGTGTACATACACTTGTTGTTTAAGTGTCAGTAGCATGCCTGTTGAGAAATTGTTTTTTAGAAGAGGCAGTCATCCTCTTCCTTATTGGGAATCACACTTCTCAGGGGTTTTCTTGATCTATCCCTGGTCTTTTTCATAGCAGTCTATAGCCTAGGTTTGATTTCAGCATATCTTTCTTTTTCTTTGAAAGATTTTTTGTTTTTCTTTATGAGGTTTTTGGATGAGATTGTGAGTTTGTTCTGATCTGCCTTTTTGGGTTTGGTCAGTGACTCCCTGCGACCCACAGGAGAGACAAAAGTCATTTCTTTCTTTTGTCTTGTCTTTATTTTTCCTTTTGATTTTGAAAAGAAGAAAATAATACATTTTGAAATTTCTTCTTTTTGGAGGTATAATAAAAAAAATATAGATTTCACTTTCTTTGCTTGGTCAAGTAGTTGGTTGTTTGCATTAATAGTTGGTTTCATAATTTCTTGGTTGTTGAATTAGGAAAATAAGTATCTCATAGTCAAATGGAAGTTCTTTTTAAGTTTTATGTTAAGAGATCTTAGGAAAAAAATGTAGTTTGAAAAGTTGGTGAAAGAGTTTGAATCTGCAAATATGAATTTGTCAAGAAGAAGTAATTTTGTTTCCATCTTTCTGTTTGTTTTCTTATTATGTCTCCCAACACATCACTAGTTTCATTTCCACTTCCTTTGACTCAAGACAAGCCATAAAAAATTAATGATTAATTAAAATCAACTAGACTTTATGTTTGTAGGGTCCATCAACTAGTCTAGGCTAGAGCCTTGATTTAGGATTGGAGAGGAAACTCTTCAAGGCTACAAAAACAAACATAAGAGTCTGTGCTAGGGAGTGCTAAAAGTCCAGTATCATGAAAGTTATCCGGGACCCCCCTCTAACACAGGGGATAAACATGAGGTCGCGTGAGGAAAGGTAGCGGAGATAACCCCTCCAAATCTAGACCAAGCGTAGTGGGGAACACATATAGAGGGCTTATCTTGGGATTCCGTTGATCACATTTTCCAGCTTCGTTGGTCTCGAATCCATTCGAGGTCCTCAGTTTTCTTCTGGAAAACTTTATTTCAATACCCTTGATAGGTTTTGGGCTTGATACCCTGCTGATTGCAATCCACCCGACTGTTGATTGTACTCGCCTGGTGACTCTTCGTGCGTTGGAAACCTAGTTGCCTTTGTTTTACGTACTTACATAGGTGACTGCGAGGGTATACCATGGTACCTAGGACAGACATTGGGCCATGCTTTGCAGAGTATAACTAGAGGGTGCTTCCATATTCGAGTTTCACTTGCACTGGTATGTTGCTCTAGTGTTGGTTGTTGTAACTATTCTTCCAACTAGCTAGTGACTGCTTATTTTATCTCATAGGAACTTTTTCTAGTGTGTGATGGTTCTTGAACGATAATAGATAACCCTAGTGTGTCATTGATCTTCTCATACAGTGGAGGATCAAGAGCTCTCTCAGTCACAAAGTTTTCTTGGCCTTCCACTGGTCAATCTGGAACCACCTCCACCACCACTAAGGAGAAGGAGAGACCAACAAGGGTCTTTTGAGGCGACTAGGTCATAGGAAACTATGCCCGACCCATCTCTGAGAGAAGAAAATTTGATTCCAGAGGAGCCAACCATTTCATACCTTGGAGCGGAAGCTCTTGGTTCATATGAACCTCCAAACACTGATCTATCGACGCCTGTCATTGTATAGGTTTATCCTTATGAGCGCTTGATAGTGTCACAAGATGCAATGGGACCAAATGCTGCGACTTCCTGAGGGAATTCTCATATTCCCTCCATGACTATCACTATAGGGGGTGTTCCACCTCCTAACTAACCGTCACCAGTCTGAGCCACTATGGTCTCGAATGCATCTACCTCGGGCAATGGTTTGATTCCATCTATGGTGATGATCACTGCTTCGTTTACCTAGAACACGATAGGCCCTCTGTTCTCATATAGGATGCATGGCTTTGGTACAATCCCTATACTTTCCTACTCCACTCTACAGACTTTAGGTCTTGGGGCAGGGAGCTTCGATGCTCCTCTACAAGGATCCATGGGGGGCACTTCATCTTCTTATAATGCTTTCCCTTATGGAGGGGGTCATATACCTCCTTTGCCCCCTTCGCTTGGCGGTGCTCACCAGCATCCCATCGGGGCGAACATAAATTTTAGTTTGTTTGGAGCAGGTATTCAAGGACTTCCTTCTTATAACATGCTTGTTGGTTCAACACCATTCTCTTTGTTCGATGTGTTTGGTAACAATACTTTCTCGTCGACTACCTTCTTGGCCAGGGGAAACCCCAGTTATGGACAACAAAATCCTGTACAGGGTACTATTCCTAGACAGGGGGAAAACTTAGGAATTCTTTCCTCACAAGGACTGTTATCACTGAAATTTCGTCCGCACATGGCGACAAGAACTCAGCATCGTCAAATAGTAATGAAGTCATTCATGGCACTGAATTAATTTCGCAGCATTCCAAAGAGGTCAAAAACTATACAAAGTAGTAAAAATTGAAGAGCGCTTTACAGAAGTTGGGTGCGCGTGCACATGCACAGAACAGAAACGTACCATGCGTGCATACGAGCACGATGCGTGGCTGTTGGCGTAAAAACCCATGCACCTGCTAAACGGTGCATTTATTGAATTGGTCGGCCTCCCAACCACTTATGGATCAGCTCCCAAGCCCATTTGACCCTCAAATCTGAGCTGAATCCACATGGTAGGCTGGTCAAAGACCTAATAAAGCCCTAAAGAGCCTCTTTCAACACTACAAAGGAGTTACACAATAACCCAATGTAATGCTATAAAAAGCCATGAAGAAACCTCATTTTCTCAAGGAATTTCATGTAATGTTATGCTGCCTAGATTGTTCTAAGGACTCAATCCTTGACAAGATCACTTTGGCACCATTTCATTGAGCAATCCACCTCTCCATTGAGTGGATTTGCAAAGGAGTTCTTTCATCACCATTTTTATTTTTCTTGTTGCAAGGAGAGCAAGTTTGTGAGGGTCCAAGAGCCTTCCTTTGGAGGAAGAAGGGACTCATAGTCCCCTTTCTTCATTGTGCTTTGATTTCATCAATAGATTAGCCTAAAAACATTGGTTATATTGGTCTTTTTGTGTTTGTTATTTCTATATCCATATGCTTATAATTTTAGTTTGTTTTAGTTTAATTCTTGCTTATAGTTTTGTTTTTCTTTCTCTAACTCTTTCCTCTACAGCTGTCATGCTCAGCAAGACCCAACTGGGCATGTAAGCACCCCTTATTTTCTCACCAAGGTGACGAAAAGGGTGCAAACAGATTGGCGACCATACTGGGGAGAAGGTATCAATTCCTACCTCATTTGGGTTTATTTTTCTCTTCTTTTAGTTTGCTTAACTTGCAGGTGCACAAACCGGCCTCTGTCGACCTGCTAACCAGTCAATTCACTGGAGAATTGGGAGAAATCCATCCGTATTTTCTTTCTCGGCCGTTTGTCACAGGTGCGCGGGTATTATACCCCATAGACGCGCATCGTGCGCGCATGCACTTTCGTAACATCCTTTCTATGCACGCATGCGCTTTCTTACTCATTTCTTCTCATGCGCCTGTGCTATGTGCGCACCTGTCTACACTAGGGGCCGCGCATTTTGAACAAAATTTCACTTTGTAAGTTCTTTGGATGTGGGGAAGTCCATCTTCCTTCTTAAATATGATGTCAAAAATGTTGTAAAGCCACATTACACTTAGTCCCCTCATCATATAAAGGGGTTAGTCGAGCACACATAGGCACATAGGAGGATAAAAATCAATTTCCCTTATTTGCTTTTTGCCACATGGATGGCTTGCTTTGACTTATAACATAAGTGGACAATCATATTTAATCACATCTAAACTCACATTTGGGACTCGAAGTTGAAGTAACAATCATTGAGTATGCTCTTCTCTCACGCCTCCAAGCGATCTTGAGAAATAGAAAAAGATTGTGAAAACAATCTCATCTCCCTTAACAAAAGTTTTAAACCTTTAGGAGAGGACAACGACCCTTTTCGGGACCCCTCTTAGTTTCATTTTTCAAACAAATTTTAAACTTGTAACGGGCCCATACATGCCCACATGCTACAACGATAGAATAGTGGTTGAAATTTTTCTTTCTTAGACCAAAACACTAGGAGAGTTTAAAGGTTTGTAACGGGCCCATACATACCCACATGTTCAATCTAGGATAGTTTCATGCTTTTCTAGATTACCTCACAATAGGGAGTTAAAGGATAGTAATGGACCCACATGTCCACATGCTAGTTTCCTAGGGTTTTTGAATTCCGCAAGGTTGTACCAAAGACATCTAGCTAATTAGGTAATCACACTTTTGTAAGGACCAAGCGAAGTCCACATGCAGAAAGGTGACATCTAATTAACTAAAAATTGGCACACTTTTCACTCACACACAAAAGTCACTTCTCACGCACATAGATTCTTCTCGAAACGTGGAGGTCCAAGTAAGTTTCCTCCAAAGGGATTCCGAAAATACCCCATCTTTTCTTGACAGGACTATCCACTCCCATTGTTAACCAAACAAGGTTGGTTTTCACCCCCAGCCTCACAAAACAACTTCATCTAAAAAATTTCTAAAAACTCACTAAGTTTTCCTCCACAGGAGGTGCCAAAATAAATTTTTAGTCTAGGTAGGATTTTGGGGATAGGCATCCAAATAACTCCCCATTATCTGGTTCTCACATTTTCAAACATAGAGGTTGTCAAATAGGGAACTTAAAATCCTCCAAGTCAAGTGTTCTAATCACCATAAGGTAGGGAGATACCCATGAAGGGTTGAAGGACGAGGTCCAGTTGTTCTGTGCGTCCCCCCTTGAGGCACCCACCTCTTGGACG
>ML803181.1:27697-49837 GCA_009831015.1 Picea engelmannii | reverse complement strand
CTGCAATGCCAACAAAACTTCCTTCAGACATACCAAAGTTTGAAGGAAAGGTAGGGGATGACCCCACCAACCATGTCATGACCTTTCATCTATGGTGTTCTTCCAATAGCATTATGGATGATTCCATCAGACTGCGATTATTTTAACGCACACTTACTGGCCCGTCAACCAAATGGTATGTCGAAGAAAAATCAGGGTCCCATGCGACCTTTGAGTCATTGGCCAAATCATTCTTGACCTTCTTCCAATTACCCATCCGCCATGAAAATGGTCTAGAACTACTGTCTAACTTCAAACAAACCTCAGCCACCCACATCGCTGACCACATTCATGAGTGGCGTAGGCGACGTAGTTTGTGTAAAGAAGAAACCACCAAGCAACAATGTCTCGATTGGTTTCTTAGATCACTTGTCTCTCTACTTGGTAAGGATGTAGCTTCCACCTTCCCTCAATCCGAATCAGTAAGTCCCAACAGTATGAACTCATCTATGCACAGTCAGGGTACTTATACACAGTACTTCCTGATCTTCCAAAACCTGTGTCGTTTGGCCAAGATAAACCTGGGATGTCTCACTCAGCAGACGGACTAATCGGTGCCACCACACACCATGGTCCACAACCCCAACCACCACCGATGTATGGAACACCTCAATATCTTCCAGCATATGGGGGCACTCCTTATTACCCCCCACCCCCTTATCAACAACCATACCCTGTTTCTATACCTCCACCCATCAATGGACCACCACCGGCACCTCCCATACATCCACCTATTCCCACAAATAGTGGTACTCCCTCAACATCATTTTATAGTACTAGTAAAAGCACTACGCCTTCCTATGTACCTTATGGATCGGTACCACCACAAAATCCATACTTCCCATTTCCTGGTCCTCCCCAACCCATGGCTCCCCCACATCCACATGCGGGGGTAAATTTTGTTCAACCCTCTGCTGCTCAACAATACCAAAATTTCAAACAGTTGAATACAGCCAACCCAACTCACCCGTTGAACAATGCCAAGAAGAATGGAAGTTACAGGAATAACAACAACCCTGGTCAAGGCGGGAATCAACCCCCACAGCACCAACCCACTGGGGACAACCAGAACCAAGGAAACCAAAACCCCCAAGGGGGCAATAACAACAAACGCCAAGGGCGAAATAATGTTAAAACCATCTTCCCTTGTGCTCTTTGTGGTGAGTTCATTCATTACACTCACCATTTCCCCCAGATCGCTAATTTCAAATGGTTGAAAGACTCGGGTAGTCTTCCCTATTCTCCTGCACAAACTGCCCCTCAACAGGCACCACAACAATACGTGCAAAAACCCCCTCTCGCCGTGCTGCAAAATTCTATCCCACATCAAGGTGTGATAAACACCCAATAGGACACATAGCATCCCCCACCTCAGGTGGGACAATACCACAACCCCAACAATCTAACAGAGCACACAATTCTCCTCACCAGTGAGGAAGAAATTCTTCTGCAAACGCGTAATCGTCAGTATCATACACCCGCTGAGTCTACTCCCATCTCTCCAGAGACAAACCCTACACCGACGGGACCCCCATTGGTGATCCCTCGCTCGTCCTCCGAACCACCACTTCGCATCCCTCGCATCCCCTTATGCAGGAATGTCCACAACCCAGAGGCTAGGGAAACTCATAATTATAGCTTGGTAGACGACTTAGCGCAATCCCCGGCTACCATGTCAGTCTTGGAAGTCCTCTAGACTTGTCCTACACAGCGGAAATCTCTACTTTCCGCCTTGGGGGCAGTCGACCCTGCAGATACTCGACTCATCACCTTTGATCTGGACAACGGAGAACCTCGTCTTCCCTCCCTGATCGCTTTTCAAATACCAGTAAAAATACGGAACATCACAGTTCATCAATGTATCATCGATGAAGGTGCATCTACGTGCATCATGTCCAAAACAGTATGGCATAAACTTGGTTCCCCAGAACTCATACCCTCTGCCATCACATTACGAGCTTATGACGAATGACCATCCTCTCTTGAAGGGCTCTTCCAAAATGTCCCCATTGAACTCGGGGGCAAGACTATTCTCATTGATATCGAAGTTATCGACGCCCCCCTCGATTATAATATCATGTTCGGTCGTAGCTACATGTACGCTATGAAGGCAGTGGCATCTTTCGTCTTTCGGACAATGATGTTCCCCCACAATGGGAAGATCGTGACCATCGACTAAGTCTCACATTATGAGCCTGACCCATCTGCCAACCTCGATAACATTCTTCCTCTCATCCACACCAACCCAGATGCATATCCACTCGTCGAGATGGGTCCTGGGATTTTTAAAGATCCATCCTTTTTAGGGATGTACCATGGAGCACCACCACTCCTACCCCCTAATCAAGTATGCGTCGTCTCATCTAACGGAACTCACACGAAGGATGCTCTTCCTCCTCAGGAGGCTTCAGTCATTCCTGACGTCTCAAAAGTCACAGAACCACTCCCGTCGGAGCCTCCTGCACACTCGTCGACCTCAACAATCCACGAATCCACATCCCCTCAAGGGAATAATCCTGTTTGGGAAACACTCCCCGAACCCCTCACCCAAATTCCCTTATTTTACCCTCCCCCAGGTATTGAAGCTTTTCAGGTAACCACAACACTCACACTACCTAATATGGTGTTAGCAATCCCAGTTTGGTATTTACACCCACCAGAGATGGTCCCTCGTCCATCCCTTCCCCCACAGGAAGGAATTCCCATGACGATTCCCATCCTTACCCCCACTACCCCCATACTCACTAACCCCCCTGCTACAGCTGGGGGCAGAAGGAAGAAGAAGGAGCCCACAGCTCCACTTCCTCCACGCATCCCATCACCTTGCGCACTATGTGAGAAAGAGGTCCACCAAACCAACAATTGCCCATCCCTACCTGAATTACGGAATTTGATCCCCCTCAATCAAACTCCCACAACACCTGCCACTACTGCTAGTCCCACTACTACCACCAACCCTTCTAGTAGTAAAGGGTTGAGGACTAAATATGCTTGTGCTATATGTTTAGAGTATGGCCATTACACCCACCATTGCCCAGGACTGCCGCGCTTTCAGCATGCATTAGCGGCCATATGCCAGAACTTCCAGAACAACCCATGCCTTGCTACGTCCTCTTTGAATATCATTGACATTCGCTATGTCACCACTTCAGTCAATGAACGTATGAGATGCCCTTGCTCTCTCTGTGATTCATTAACTCATTTTACATACCATTGTCCTATGATCCTTGCATACAGACAACGTCAATTGACCCTGCGTCATCGACCCGCAGAGGCGATAATTGACATTACTTCGTCACTCGAGGATCTTCATGTCATTTCTCCAAAGCCCGAGGCACTCCCAACGCCTCCATGGTTCTTAAATGATGTCTCTGAGGATTTACCCCACAACCCCCCCAAATCTCCTGCTCATTCCCCTACGGAGACTCTCCATCCAACCACCACGGGTACCCCTCAGTACTTCAATATATGGTTTATGTCGAGTGAACCCTCCCCATCTCCTAACATTGTTCCCCCTGCTTCTTCATCAGGGGGCAATCACACTGTCACCGAGATCACTCCTCACGACCCCTTGTATTCCCGACACTTCCTATGTGACGAGGAAATACTCGAAGAGCTAAACCGCCCAGACTCTCCCTAGGATGCGCTACATCATCGCACCCTCTTCTCTCCACAGGAAGCCCCCATGCCTCCTAACCAAAACCCCATTTACGCGGTCGAAACCAAAGATTTTGTCCCATCTGGGCCTATCGATTGGTTCAACAATCCCATTCCTTCCCCTGACGCTTTTGAAGAAGGTAATATGGCCAACATTTCCCCCACCATCAAAATCGACATTTCCGTTAAAAATGGCATCGTCGAAGAAATCATCATTGGAGCTGCTTGCACTCCTCAGGAAATCACCGCATATAAAGCGCTCTTCCAGGAATATAGAGATATTTTCTCCTGGTCATACACCAAAATGCCTGGCCTCGACCCATTTATTGTCGAGCATCGCATCGACACCTGGCCTGACATCACACGAGTTCGCCAGAAACAACGACCGCTACACCCATCCAAAGCCGCGACTATCAAAGCCGAAATTGACAAATTACGTACGGTCGGGTTTATTTACCCCATCGCTTACACTTCATGGGTTTCCAACCCTGTACCCGTCGACAAAAAATAGGGCACTATCCACGTTTGCATAGAGTTTCACGATCTCAATAATGCATGTCCCAAAGACAACTTTCCAACGCCTTTCATCGATCAAATTATAGATGACTGCGCCAGCCACGAGGCTCTCTCCTTTATGGATGGATTCTCAGGCTATAACCAAATTCAAATCCACCCAGCCGATCAATATAAAACCGCATTCATTACCCCGTGGGGTAATTTTTCATATCGTGTCATGCCTTTCGGCTTAAAAAACGCTGGCGCAACCTTCCAGTGGGCGATGACATACATCTTTCACGATCTGGATGAAATCATCCTTGCCTACTTCGACGACCTCACAACTCGATCCAAGAAATGCACCCAGCATCTCGATGATTTACGAATCATCTTTCAATGGTGTCTTCAGTACAACATCCGCTTAAACCCCCTCAAGTGTGTGTTCTGTGTCACCACAGAGCGCCTCCTCGGTTTATCGTTTCCCAAAGCAGTATTACCGTGGACCCCCTCAAAGTCAAAGCCATCACCGAAATTCCACCTCCTCGGAATTTACGACAACTTCAGAGTCTACAGGGCAAAGCTAACTTTCTCAGATGCTTTGTTCCTGATTACGCCATACATGCACATGGTTTCCTCCACTTACTACGTCACGACATCCCTTTTCACTAGGACGATTATGCCCAACAGTCATTTGACGATCTTAAAGCAACGCTTTCAAATGCACCTTTAATTAGTGCACCTGACTATAATCACGACTACATCCTCTATGTATCAGCATCAGCTGTATCAGTAGCAGAGTCCTCGTCCATCTCAGAGATGACAATCATGAACATGTCATTTACTACATTAGTAAGAACCTCTCAGGACCACCCTTGAAGTACAAACACGAAGAGAAACTTGCTCTTGCAGTTGTCCTCGCAGTCCAAAAACTGTGCCATTACATTCTGCTTCGCACCACCAAAGTCGTCGCAGATTCCAACCCTATGCAATACTTTCTTAGCCGTCACCAAGTCAATGACAAATTCGCTCGATGGATCGTTATCCTTCAGGAGTACGACCTCGAGTTCTCAACACCTAAGAGTAAGAAGGCCCTTGTTCTCGCTGAACTTGTCACGACCCTCCCCTCTGACACCACCAGTGCCCCCATCAACACCGACTTTTCTGACGAACATCTCTTTTACATCGCTTCAGATGATCCTTGGTATGGTGACCTTCTCATCTACCTACAAACTCAAAAGTTCGGTAACCATCTATCACGAGATGATCGTCACCGTATTCGCCATCAGGCCCCCCGCTATCTCCTCATCGACGACATCCTATACCGGCGGGGCATCGACACCATTCTTCGTCGGTGCCTGACTATTGACGAGGCTGACAGAGTCTTAAACGACTTCCACAGCGGTGCATGTGGGGGCCATCTTTCGAGTATATCCACAGCTCAAAATATTATCTGAGCCAGTTTTTTTTGGCCTACCTTATTTCATGATTGCATTCATGCCGTGAAACGATGTGAGCAATGTCAGCTCTATGCCAACAAATCCCGAGCTCCCCCCGCTCTTCTTCACCCTGTCATTACTGCGGGCCCTTCTTGTAAATGGGGCATCGACTTTATGACTTGCAATCCCCCCTCCAGCAATGGTCACAAATACATTGTTTTCTCCATTGATTACTTCACCAAATGGGTCGAAGCTATGCCCACTTTGAACAACACCGTTGACACTGCAGCACGTTTTTTCTTTAACCACGTCATATCTCATTTTGGAGTACCACTCCAACTCATTTCCGACCATGGAAAACACTTCAAGAATGAGATCTTCGTCGAACTATCATCTCGGTTAGGCTTCTCTCACGAGTTTTCCTCACCATATTACCCTCAGTCAAACAGACAGGTCGAGGCAGTAAACAAAGTCCTCAAGACCATGTTACAGCGCACGGTTAATAAACATAAAACCAATTGGCATCATATGTTATTTTCCGCGCTATGGGATTATCGAACGGCATTAAAGACCGCTATTGGTTTCACGCCATTCCATTTAGTCCATGCGGTTGAGGCAACTCTTCCCATTGAGTGCGAAATACCCACCTTACGCACCGCAATTGAGCTATTACCTGACACTGCTCCAATGGAGCAGCGCTTTCTGAACTTGGAGTCGCTGGATGAAGATCGCCGATCCTCATTACAGAACAACGAGGCAGCTAAAAAATGATCCAAAGCTACCTTTGATCACCATGTCAACCTTCAATCATTCCACGAAGGCGACCTCGTCCTGGCCTATGATATCGCTCATGATACCTTTGGCCATGGAAAATTCGAATCACTTTGGCATGGCCCTTACATCATCCAACATTGCCTCACCAAAGGCGCGTACATCCTGGCCTCCCTTGAAGGCCTCTCGCTCAAGGAACCCGTCAATGGGTTATATCTCAAGAAATTTTATTCTTAGAAGTAGTCATTCTACTTTAGGTTATTTTTTCTTTTTAGTTTTTTTAATCTTTTTCCTCCTACCCTCTCGTCTAAACTATCCTTTGTGCTATTTGAAAAATGCTTCCTCCACCAGCCTACCACATTGGTTACGCCGACGGCGCCAGCCATTGGACACAAAATCTCACTTCGGTTGCTTGGGATCTCTACACCCCCTCACATGAAATGTTACATTCAAAGGGCATATGTTTGGGGCCAACAACCAACAACCAAGCTGAATACACTGCGGTCATTGGCCTCCTGGCTGACGCCCAGCATCATCATATTCATCACCTTAGCGTCTTCCTCGACTCTCAACTAGTCGTTCTCCAGCTCAACAATGTATACCGTGTACGCGATCTGTGCCTCTTTCGCAAAATACCTGCAGGTTAGACTGTTATGTCGACATTTTGATTCCATTACATTTACACATATTCCAAGACAATTGAATCAAACAACAGATCAACTAGATAACATAGTGTTAGATTGGCATGTATCACATCAAGCTACACATACATAAACATGTCACAAATCCTGTCACAGCATATATATAGAATCAACATCATCAAAAAACATCAGCAAACACATGTAGACAACATTAGGATCTCAACATATGTATACTCATATATATATAAAGGCCCATCAGGCCATCCGAATGTTTACATACAAAAATACATGTATCCGCAGGCCAATGCAGCACCTCGGTACAAAAATCGGCTCACCAGCCTAAATACAACCAAAAAGATATACATCATACATCAGTCATGGTGCCTCTATCGCACCACCACCTGATCCTCCCTCAGGAGGAGGTGGTGGCCCACCACCACCTGCCCCAGGTGGTGGTGGACCACCTACAGGACCCTCCTGCCCCAGCGACATGCATCCACTAGTCATCGCAATAAGCACTGCTGCTCATCGCACTATGGCCCACCATGGTGGCGGCACCCCCACACACTACTCCAGGAAGATCTCGTCCTGGATACACATCCACATGCCCTTAAGAACATCCTGCAACACCGTCTCCAGACGACGACGTATGTCATCAAAGTCCACTCCGACCGCTGCCGGAGGAGCGTGTGATGGCCCCGCACCAGGGTCATCGAACCGACACCTCCTTGCTACCCTCTCAGGCTCTGCTGGTCGCCCCGCAGCATCATCCTGTCGACGTCTCTCTCCATGTGGCAATCTCTCTGGCTCTCGACGAGCCGACGCTCTCTGCATCTCCACCTCGTGCCTGCGAGGTGACACATCTACACATGCACAAAACAACAAACAAACAAATAGTATCAGCATCTATATCACATACATATGGACTGATATCTCAAAAGACAACATAAATAAAAAACATACACAATACTAAATGTACCTCGATGCTCAAACACCTCCCCTGAAGGCAGCACCATGTTCGGGTCACCCCGGAAGTCAACCCCAGCATAGGGGTACCGAAGTACTACCTGCGGCATCTGCCGCCATATCCGTGCCGCCTCTGCTGAAAAGTAGTGGCCACCTTCGCCACCACCGTGGTGAACCAAAATTGTCGACCACTGCCTCAATCACGGCTCTCGTGCCCTCGACATCTCCAGTAGAACCCTCGGGTGCAACATCGGCACCCTCTCCAAAAACCGTGCCACTAGGATCAACCCAAAGACAAACTCTCCTACACCTGTGGACCGACAGTGATCCAACTGCGCGATCATCCGTGCATGTAGCATCAGTCCCCATGCGAACTGCTCGCCGACCACCACTCTCTCCATCACCAGCAACTAGCCACCACTAATCCGTTGGGTCACAAGTGACCCGTATACATGAGAAATCATCGCCGCTATGCAACGATGAGCCAGGGAGTCTATAGCACTAATGCTCACCACAGTCCCAGACATGAAGTTCTCACCTGAGCAGTATCGTTGGTCGATCGTAACAAGGGTTGTCTCCCTCAGCAGCACAGGCTCTGTCGGTAGGGGCGTTCCCCAAAAGGGGAGCCCCGTCAGAAAATATACATCCTCCACCACAGTGAAGGGGATCTTCTCTCCTCGCACGAGGAAGCAGTGCAGCTCCGGACTCCACATCTAGAGCAGGAACTGTAGTAAATACTCCTGTGCCCATATCAACGGGCACTCAAAAAACTTTAGCAACCCACAGGTTTCTAAAGTCGCTCGCACCCCAGGCCCCTCATTGGCCACAACATCTCGCAACATCACTGCTGGCCACCTGCACACAACAAAGAGTCCTATATCATCTTAGATACCCATCAACAGCATCAAACAGACTTGTTTTTTACCCTTCAAACCTTGCCTCCTAGGCGCGGTTTTTGTTCCCATAGGTGCACACACATGCGCGCATGTTCAACACACAAGCATGCATATATGTGTGCCTGTACATCGAAAATGTGCGCCTCAATGCACGTCTGTTTGCTTCACAGGCGTGCTCTTAAGCGCACTTGTTCACCATACACACGCGCACCTGTGCGCACCTGTCAAACCTACAGGCGCGCACTTATGCGCGCTTGTTCAACACACAGGCGCGCACTTATGCACACCTGTTCAACACACAGGCGCGCCCTTCAGGTGCGCCTTAAATTCCCCCTACCGCGCACCCATGCGCGTATATTCAGTGTATAGGCGCGCACGTATGCGCGCCTTTCACCGAATCGCCCGCTCACGTGGGCCCACACCCCATCAAAACCCCCCTAAATACCCTTGTGCAGCCCTCCGTACAAACCCTGCCCAAAAATTGAAAACCTATTTCTATGCAGGATGATCAGACCACTAACCTGATACTCGCAAAACGTCGATCGGATGCCTCGTCCTCCCTGAATCTCCAAATCTCCTCTGAAATCTTCTCGTCCAGTCACTGTTGCAGTAGGTAAAATTGAGGTGGCAATGTGGGCCCTACAGCTATATATAGGCCTTTTTCCAAACTTCCACTCACCATTCCGGGAGCCCAAGGTGTCCATTTTTCAAATTGTCTTCAGCCACGGGATCAGCATCCCGCCACCTACATCACAGCTGTCCCTGGGTCACTTTTCATCCCGAGCCCCCGGGCCGCCTTTTTTTCATATCATGGTCAGGTACACACGTGCATTGTCACATTTATCTAATACATGCTCATATCTTTGATTCTCTTCAGATATTGTTCACTTTTTGGGTATTTGTTTCTCATATGTGCAGGTACTTGCTCCTCATCCCTCGGCATCACCCCTTCAGGTATATACTCAGCACTGGCATGTAGTCTTTCCCGCTATATCGCACTTTCATTTCCAGTCACACCCTCTGATGTTGGCCTTTAGGATCCTCATTCCCGACTCTGCAGTACCCACACCTCAATTTGCATCTTTGGTACTGTTACCCGGTACCATTCTTACCCACATGAGTGGTCCCATTCATAGCACCTTTTGGCACTTTTGACACTCATGTTGTTCTTCATTACCCTTTAGGGATGGGAGTCCCGATAGTCTTTCATCATGTCGTGAATCAGCCACATACTCCTTCTCCTCATTTTGCTAGCTTTCCCACATGGACTCCCAGATTATCTCTTTATGGTTCTATTTTTTTACCGGCACCTCCACAGTATCATGAACCCTCCACTTCATCCACAATCGGTTTTCCCATCTGCGAACCTACCCTCATTTCACCTACCTCATATAGAAACTCACCAATGGGGCCACCACCCTTCATCAGTCTTCCAAGCACATTATGCCCTATGTGGGCCACCCATATCACACTGGGGCACCCGTTTCTGTATTTGTACATTTCTCCCCAACGTTTTCGTTATTTATTGTACAAACACCTTTATTTTCAGTCATTACATTTTCTTTTTGTCGTCACCATTGGCGGCTTGCTTCCTTTTGGCCACATGCAACCCATGTCACCCTTGGTTGGAGCATTACTTATCATCTACCCTTGCCGGCATCGTCCATATCTTCAGAGTACTCCACAGGTCACTTACCTCTACCCTCTGAATTTGTTCACCTTGTCCCGCCTCTGGCACAACTTATCACCAGTCTTGTCGTCCCCCTGACACTCGACCTTGTTACATGGTTGCAACCACTTTTTATCTCATACATCCTCCAACCAAGGGCAGTCTTGAGTCTTCCCACTTCTTGACTTCATCCATGTACCTCTACCACTTCCTCACCTTAGTAGATTCCACGAAGCCCTTTGCTTCTGGGAGTCACGTTCCCCTTTCGTCGATATCAGCACAATTTTCTGGACGGGCGACAGAATCTTGATTCTCATTCTCCATTCAATGAGAGATCTCGGACGACACAGGGTGAACCACCATTTCTCGTTGCTGTCGTTGGCCCCCATAACATTCGATGCCAACACTTTCTCATGTTATGGTGGGTCTTACTTTGCGACTATTGCAGTTATTTTTGTCATTTGCTGAAGACCTCTAAACTTGGTAGGGCCATCAATGCCTGCATCATCGTCGTTGCTTATTACCATGATCATTGCCTATTGTTCAGAGTATGTTCCTTTGTAGAATTGTCTTCTGCCTTTATCGTTACCACCCCCGAGGGCACTGCAGTTGTCTACACCAACACTTCAGTCATCTTTTTTCAGAGTTACATAACACGAGCATGGGGCATGCCCGCCTCGTTTGTACACAGTTTTCTATTTTTCTGCACGACTCTCAGAAGGTCGGGTCCTACCAATTCCTTTTTTCTCCAACGGATCGCTCTGAATGATCCCACTATTGCTCTTTCTTACAAAAACATTCTCAGTAGAAGAAACATTGATGGATTTCGGCTATACGTATGCTCATAACCTCATCCATCAGGGGGCATATGTTATCACTGAAATTTCGTCCGCACATGGCGACAAGAACTCAACATCGTCAAACAGTAATGAAGTCATTCATGGCACTGAATTAATTTCACAGCATTCCAAAGAGGTAAAAAAATATACAAAGTAGTAAAAATTGAAGAGTGCTTTATAGAAGTTGGGTGCGCGTGCACATGCGCGGAACAAAAACGTACCATGCACGCATACGCGCACGATGCGCGGTTGTTGGCGCAAAAACCCGCGCACCTGCTAAACGGCGCATTTATTGAATTGGTCGGCCTCCCAACCACTTATGGATCAGCTCCCAAGCCGATTTGACCCTCAAATCTGAGCTGAATCCACATGGTAGGCTGGTCAAAGACCTAATAAAGCCCTAAAGAGCCTCTTTTCACACTACAAAGGAGTTACAAAATAACCCAATGCAATGCTATAAAAAGCCATGAAGAAACCTCATTTTCTCAAGGAATTTCATGTAATGTTATGCTGCCTACATTGTTCTAAGGACTCAATCCTTGACAAGATCACTTTGGCACCATTTCATTGAGCAATCCACCTCTCCATTGAGTGGATTTGCAAAGGAGTTCTTTCATCACCATTTTTATTTTTCTTGTTGTAAGGAGAACAAGTTTGTGAGGGTCCAAGAGCCTTCCTTTGGAGGAAGAAGGGACTCATAGTCCCTTTTCTTCATTGTTCTTTGATTTCATCAATAGATTAGCCTAAAAACATTGGTGATATTGGTCTTTTTGTGTTTTTTATTTCTATATCCATATGCTTATAATTTTATTTGTTTTAGTTTAATTCTTGCTTATAGTTTTGTTTTTCTTTCTCTAACTCTTTCCTCTACAACTGTCATGCTTAGCAAGACCCAACTAGGCATGTAAGCAACCCTTATTTTCTCACCAAGGTGACGAAAAGGGTGCAAACAAGGACCATGGAATCCATGGCAAGGATCAGTTCCCTTGTCAGGGATGCCAATGGGCGGCAACCCCTTCCATAGCCAATGGAACCCTGGGCAAGGCTCAACACCTATGCCCGACAGATCAACAGGGGGCAATCGTCTCCAAAATCCTTGGAATGTGACAGAAGCCCAACCCTTCACGTCCTATTACAGGAGTTGGTCGATGACATATCAAAAAGCACAAAATATGTACACTGGTCAAGGCCATGGTTATTACCAGAACCCTGACCAACAACCTAACTTTTTTTGGCAACCTGGTGCCAGCCAAACTCCAGGCTCCTTTTTCCCTGGTCACATTTAACAGCCAAAACTATCGTGTTTGGAAAATCTGCACTTGCCAAACTTGACAAGGTTATTGAATCACCCCATCTGTCACAATCCGTGTTGGCCTCCTATGTCGACCAAGTTGCCTTCAGACATCCCAAATTTTGAGGCCAAGCCTAACAAAGATCGAGGTGATCATGTGACTACCTTCCATATTTGGTTCTCGTCCAATTCTTTCAAAGACAACTCCATCCAGTTGTGTTTGTTTCAACGAACTCTCATCGGGAGTGCTACGAAATGGTACATTGAGCTCGACTGCTCGAGATACTCTTCCTTCGATGAATTGGCAATGGCTTTCTTAAACCTTTTCCAATTACCTATCTCCATTCTCCGATCACATCTAAGAATGGAGATGTTAGAAGAGTTTGATAAAAGTGCCAGTCCCACCAGCATTCCTGCTTGAGTGGTTCCTTAAGTCTTTGGTACCCCATTTATCCAAAGACGTCGCAACGTCGGGAATGTTTTCCAAAGAAGATTCAATAATGAGAGCTCAACAACTAGAGATGATTTACTCTCAGTCTAGTTTACTTTATGAAATTTTTCCAGAGGCACCACATTCAATAGTTGACAAGACCATACAGAAAGATGGACCACATGTTGATGGTATTGTTGGTTCAACACAAACAAAGCCCACTAAACAACTATCAAAACAATTGCAACAATTGTTGATACAACAGAAAGCGGCCATCCAAACCACTGGTCCAGCTGCTCCCCCTACCAAAACGTCGGATATAGACAGTGTGCAATTGACTAACCCAAAGGCCACCCAACAGCCTAAAGGAAAGAAGAAGCAATGAAAGAAGGGTAAGGGGGATAAGAAACCTACCAATAATGTTGGTGGGGGAAACACTGAAAAGAAGAAGTCGAAGTATCTATGTAACCTATGTATGAAGGATCACCCGACTCACCAGTGCCCTCATCTTGCAGAGGATGAAAAGTTATTGGCACAACAACAGTCTGCTGTGTTAATGAACCTATTTCAACATGGGAAAAATTTAACTCAAGCTTCTTCAAGCATGTAAGAGGGAAGTCAAGGACCCCCTCCGTCTTTGAGTAATTCTTCGTCCATGAATGTGTATATGATGAAAGGTGATGCCTATATATCAACTAGAGCACATGATTACGAAATGCCAAACACCTCTGAGAAGAGTAAAGAATCCTAAAACCCACCTCTTCCTCTCCATATCAAGAAGACATTGGGAAAAACAATGACACACATCCCAAAAGGTGCATTCAAGAAAGCTTCTCACAATCCAAATGCAAGGGCCGCCCAGAAATACTCTTCGGTGGAGGATTTGTCTCAAACCCCTTGTGCGATATCTTCTTTGGAGTTCCTCTAGAGCTTCCCTTCCCAGAGAAAGGCTCTGTTAGTCACCCTAGGATCTGCTGAGACTTGTAATTTGGGTACATTCATGCTTGATACTACCGACTTAAAACCTCGTCTCCCTTACCACATAGTGTTTCAGATAGTAGTGGCTTACCCCACGAAAACTTTTACTTGGAATATTTTCTGCACAGTGTTTGATGAGGGTGCATCGACATGCGTGATGTCTTTGACGTGTTCAAAGGCCATTGGCCAACCCGTTTTGTCTCTGTCACCTACTCTTCTTACTGTGTTCGATGGTCATTCATTCCGACCACACGGAATCATCCCCTCTTTTCCTATGCAGTTAGGGGGGAAGACCATGTGCATCAAGGTTGAAGTGGTCTATGCATCTCTCGACTACAATATCTTGTTAGGAAGGAGTTGGACCTATGCTATGCAAGTAGTGGTTGCTACAGTCTTTCGGGTCTTGTTGTTTCCACACGAGGGCTGAATAGTGACCATTGACTAGTTGTCTTTCTCTCGTCCTGACCCTTCATCGAGGCCACCCATGGTCCTGATGATTGAAAACCCTCAACCCAGCATCGTCAACATAGGGGTTGGTCTGTGCCCACCTTTGATGGGTACTTTCGATTACTCGCCTCCTTCTGGCGATGTTAAGTTCATTTCAGACCAGCCTAAGGTTGAGATTTTCCAAGTCTTGTCATTTCGTATGACTTACTTCAACGATCTATGGACTCTTCCTTCCCCATCAACCAGGATGGAAGGGACAGGGCAACATGGTATGGCCATGCCCTTGTCCGCAGCAGAAGTTGTGTACTTAATAGTTCAACAAGATTCTATCGACCCTGATCTAACTCCCGCACATGAGTTAGATCCAATTCTCGAGCCTACTTGGGCTCAAGGTTCCCTTGCTGATATAGACTCTTTAGACTTAGTCTTGCCTCTAGATGAAGCAATTATTGAAGCAATGACTAGTCTGGACAGACCCTGGAATGATCTCCATCACAGATATTATTTCCTCCCAGATTTAAGAAGAATTAAAGCAAGAGAATTCACTTTGACTATGAAAGGATATAGGTCTTGTCATATCAATCCCTTGGCCACACACTTTGTTTATGCCAAAGGTAATATGGAAACCATCGCTGACATGATACCTATTGATATCTCCAGAATCCCTGGCATCGTAGAGAATATTCTCGTCAGAGATGATTGTTCCCTTGAGGATATTTGAATATAAACGAATTTATTTAAATAATTCTATGACATTTTTGCCTAGTCTTCCGAGGGAATTCCAGACATTGATCCAAGAATCCTCGAACATGAAATTACGACTTATCCTGATGCTAAGCTAGTCCGACAGAAGCTTCATCCAGTCAATCCTAAGAAAGAATCAACTATTAAGGCTGAAGTAGAGAAAATTCTCAAAGAAGGTTTTATCTACCCCATTCATTTGACTCAATGGGTGTCAAATCCCATTCTAGTGGACAAAAAACAGGGTACAATTCGCGTATGTACGGAATTTTGTGATTTGAACAAAGCCTGTCTAAAGGATAATTTCCCCACACCATTTATTAACCAGATATTCGATGAATGCGTAGGTTGCGAGGCCTTTTCTTTCATGGATGGTTTTTCGAGATACAATTAGATACAGATCAAACTCAAAGACCAACACAAAATCGTTTTCATTTTCCCATGGGATACATTTGGTTATCAGAAGATGCCTTTTGATATTAAAAATGATGGAGCTACCTTTCAGCGGGCCATGTCTTTTTCTTACCACGATCTCAAGAATATAGTCGAGGCCTACCTAGATTATTTTGCATCACGATCTCGTAAAAGAGATGATCATCCCACACACCTCCGACTTATCTTTGAGCGATGTCGCTACTACCGGATTCGCTTGAATCCAAACAAATGTAGTTTTTGTGTGACATTGGGTCGTTTGATAGGTTTCATAGTTTCAACAACAAGGATCATGGTCGATCCTCTCAAATTTGAGGCAATAGTTCAGTTTCCTCCATCGTGCACAATCCTTCAGCTTCAAAGTTTACAGGGAAAAGAGAACTTTCTACGACATTTCATCGCAAACTATGCCAATATCACAAAGGTATTTATGCATTTACTGAAGAAGGACGTTCCTTTTCATTGGGATGAAGCCGCTCAATGCTCTTTCAAAGCATTGAAACGTGCCCTCATGACTTCCCCTCTACTTTGTCCACCCAATTATAATAAAGATTTCTTATTATACTTGGTTGTAGCAAAGTCGACCATCGGTATGCTATTGGTTCAGGAGGTTCATTTTCTCTCCAATTATGTCATTTATTACCTGAGACGAGGCCTGGTTGGACTAGAACTTAATTATTCCCATGTTGAAAAACTTGCATTGGCAGCAGTTCATTTTGTCCAATGGTTCCGTCATTATATCTTGTTTCGCAAGACCACCGTCATTTCCATTGTGAATCTATTTCAATAAGTGTTGACATGACGCGTAATTGGCGGAAATATCAGTAGATGGATAGTTTTCCTCCAGGAATTTGACTTATATTTTGTTTTGGTGAAATCGAAAAAGTCATTGGTCTTTGTGGAACTCATCTCAGAACTTTCGGTCAAGTCAGGTGATGTTATGCCTGAAGAATCGCTTATTAAAGGAGACATGTTTGTGATCACATCTTCAGATCCCTGGTATGGAGATGTACTTATCTATCTCTAGACTTTGAAGTGCCCTACCTCTGCTTGTTGTGATGAACATTTCCATATATGCCATCAGGCCAAGAACTATCTCATACTCGAGGACACTTTGTATCGTCAAGGTGTAGATTGCATCCTTCGTCGATGTCTCACTCATGAAGAAGAAGAAATTGTGCCTAATGATTGCCACACTAGAGCATGTGGTGGTCATTTATCCGAGTTTTCAATAACCCAAAAGATTCTATGAGCTAGTTACTTTTGGCCGAATTTAATCAAATATTGTGTTGAATCAGTCAAGAAGTGGCACCAGTGTCAGATCTTCTCTCAGAAGATGAGGACACACCCCGCTCCCATGTTTTGCATCATTACCGTTGGTCCCTTCACCAAGTGGGGGATTGATTACACTACATGTAACCCCCCTTCAGCAAGGGGGCATTGTTATATCATCGTAGTAGTAGACTACTTCAACAAGTGGGTCGGAGCTCTGCCAACGTTCAAATATGATGGAGAGAGTGCATCTCTCTTTTTGTTTAACCAGATTATAGCAAGGTTCGGCATCCCGAGAGAGATTGTCACTGACCATGGAAGTCACTTTCAGAATAAAATGATGTCTGAGTTAAGATCAAATCTTGGGTTGAGGAAAGAACATTCATCACCCTACTACCCACAAGTGAATGGTCAGGTGGAGGCTATAAATAAATCTCTTAAGACCATTCTACAATGAACGATCGATTCAACCAAATCAAATTGGCATTTGATGTTATACTCGTCATTATGGGCCTACCAAATGTCTATTAAGACTGCAACCAATTTCTCACCTTTTCAACTCGTTTACGGGATGGAAGCAGTCTTGCCCATAGAGTGCTAGATCCCATCTCTAAATTTGGCAGTATAGTTATTGCCATATATTTCACCACTTGAAAAGCGTTTATTATACCTTGAGCAACTCAATGATCAACGTCGTGATTCAGCCTTGGATAATGAGGCTCACAAGCAAAAAGTTAATTGTCAATATGATTGGTTCGTTCGTCCTCATATTTTCTCTTAAGGCGACCTTGTCTTAGTCTATGACCAAGATAAGGACCCCCTGGGGGTAGGTAAGTTCAAACCCATGTGGTTTAGACCTTTCATTGTAAAAGAGGTTCTAAAGAAGGGCACTTATCATCTGGTGTATTTTGAGGGAAATGATTTGGTGGAGCCTAGAAATGGGCTCTACCTCAAGAAGTATTACTCGTAGGTGGGTTGCCTTAGGTGACTTCTTGTAACATATGTGTAGTTCTTGTACATTGTTTTTTGTAGTTTTTACCTTTTTAGTTTTATGGACGTGTCATTTTTTATGTCATCTTTTTCACTGTGGAAGATGTCATATGAATCAGAGGTGTTCATTGTGTTCGTAGACAATGCTAGCCAGCACACTCGGAGGCTTTCTTCCACAGCTTGGGTGATTTTCTCACCTCAAGGCCAGTTGCTATCTTCAGGAGGTATCTGTTTAGGTGATTCCACAAACAATGTTTCTGAATATAGTTCATTCTTAGAGTTGCTTCATGACTCTTTGTCGCATGGTATATCTCACCTCCGAGTCTACTTAGACGCTCAGCTGGTTGTGTCTCAATTAGATGGATTTTATCGCGTTTATGATCCTACTCTGCACTGATGATTCCTTAGGGTACGTCTCTTAGAATGACACTTTGATTACATTATGTATATCCATGTTCCTAGGATATTGAATCAAATCACAGATACTCTAGATAATCATATATTAGATTGGCATATTGCACACATGTAAGAAAAAGAGCACACACGCACATGTAAATACATTTGTAAATAAATGCAATCCATAAAACACAA
The DNA here is from genome assembly GCA_009831015.1 of Picea engelmannii. Classification (NCBI taxonomy): domain Eukaryota; kingdom Viridiplantae; phylum Streptophyta; class Pinopsida; order Pinales; family Pinaceae; genus Picea; species Picea engelmannii. The sequence goes on along the minus strand of ML803181.1, from coordinate 31,256 downwards.
AAAGATGTAAAAACACATATATATCACAAATTATTAGAGTACATAGGTGGGCGTGAGTGCTTCAAAAAATATGTGTCCAGTAAAGAGTCACGGGGCTTATGCCCTCAAAAATATACAAAAGGTGCCCTTGACACATAATAATTCTAGCCTAACTAAGGGCAGGGCCTGTTGGCCCTGCCATAATGAACAACGGTGTTGGCCAAATGCCGAAAAAGCTAGACCCAGGTCCATGGTACCCCGACAACATGATTCTGCATAGACGATGGGAGATCCTCGATCTACACGATAGGAACTATATGAGTAAGAGAGGTGAGGTTCTACTCCACCCACCTCAAAACTCTCTTAGCCTCTCCAACTGGAGGTCGCACTGTTGTTGTTGGTCCACCGACTGCAGATGGTCCCGCCTCTAGTTGAGGACACCGCCTAGTCCTCGTGAAGTCTGTTGGTCGCAGTGGCCCCATATCTGCACATAATGGATACATACATGTCAGATACTTTGGTATACAAAATATGATATATATGAAAAAACATAAAAATTGAATAACTTTAAAAACAAAAAAAAACTTACCCATCTCTCCTCGCTCCTCTCCGAAAGGTACAGGCATGTTAGGATATCTAGAATAGTTGATCCTGGCATAGGGGTAGTCCTCTATGGCCAGAATCTGTCGTGCCCACCAAGAAAAAAAATTGTCATCGAAGGCCTCAATAGTCCTCCCCCCACCCTGTCGTGGCAACATCACCGCCCATCTGCATAACGCTGGGACATAGAGTTCATGCCCTCGTAGCATATATCTAGGGCTAAGACTTGGTACCCTCTCAAATAAAAAGAAACAAAAAATGGTCCCGAACCCAAAGTTTATGTGTCTCCGCATACAACACTCTGTCAGTTGCCTCTTCATGCAGTCTAGTAAGGTGGTACTCCAGTCAAAAATTTGTGCATTTAAGAACTGAACCACACAATTCATGTGCACCCGGGAATCCTTATGTAAATATGTGGATCCAGTGATCTTCCCAATGAAAAAAACTATCTCTTTAAACTATAAGTTAGAAATCTTGTTTATCGACACCTGTCTGCCCACTTTGTCTGTTCCATCCTCGCAATGGAGTCCAATCAACTCCTCTATGTTGTGAGGCCCATAAGGAAACATGTGAAAGTTGAATGGTTCCCCACTCCTTGAGAGGCCAATCAGAAAGTAGATATCTTTAGTCATTGGAGTCAACGACTGTCCCTCAAGCATGAATGCCTCTTCATCTGGGTGTCAGTAATCTACCAAGGCATTCAACAACCTAGGTTCTTCCCACATAAATGGACACTGGAAGAATTTCAGCAAGCCACACTGTGCCAATGCGGCGATAGCATCAGGGTCCTCTCTGACCAAATTATCAATGTCCTCATGCTCCCTCTCCCTCCAGTGAACATACATCCTACATTTGACAAGTTTAGGGGGGGGTTAACTCTTGCATATTTCAATTTTTTCAACATGTTGGAGGGTATACGCAGGTTGTAGTATACACAGTCGCATATGCACATGTGCAATATTTTCTCTACACGTGTGCATATGCTGGCTGTCATAGGACAACTCGCGTATATGTAGGGTCGACCGTTTTAAAGGTTAGTATCCCCCCCAAAAATAAAAAGAAATGCACAAATGACTAATTTAAATGCAAGAGGGGCTAGTATGTACTTACTTGGTCCAAGTGGAAGTTTGTTTCGTCCATTGAAGCTCCCAGAATCAACTCTTTTGACAAAGCATTTTTTTTGGATTTTTAGTCAATTTCTCAATTAACTATGGTGATAATGAGCTGCCAACTTCTATTTATAGAATTTTTGGCCCCTTTTTGTCATTTTTTGGACCCCTTTGTCGTTTTTTCTAGCCTGAAAAATCATTTAGTATGGTCTAGGAGTTTCTTATGGGTTGTTACGATAAGTGTTACTTTGGATATTGGGGAAACGTTTTGGAGATTTGGGGCATTTTTAAGGTCCTTTGGTAAAAATACATTTTTCCAACTTGTTGCATCTAAGTTAGGATTCCACATCTACTTGTTGTATCTTGTTGTCTTTGTCACTTTTCCATAGGATCAACCCCACTGAGTTATGACACGGAACCATTATTGTTTCTTTAGAAGTGTCGTAATTTAGTGGTAGAGCCTCCCCTTTCATGGATGCCCTAGGTAGATCCTGGTTGCATGTTTGGCATCCATGTTGTCATTAATGTGTAAGTTTTAAACCTGTGAAGTAAAGCAATGCATATAGATTCTTAAGAAAAACATAATTTAATCAATGGCTCGTACACAGAGTACACAGAGATTTTATATCGGAAACCCTCAACCGGGAAAACCTTTCTTGTATTCATTATATCGAATTTCACCATTCACCATACAATATATATACAATGTTTTTATGTATTCTGTAGATACCAAAACCCTAATCCCTTAATCTGGGATTAATTTACAAAACCGCTAAAAATAGCAAAATCCCCCTGGGACCCCCCTAGGAAAGCGCCCGACACACACGACACAAAAATACTACTAGAGGGATCATCATACGTAGTTGTCATATCCAACACTCCCACACACACACACACACACACATGCAAATAATATAACACATACCCAACATTCTCCCACTTGTTGTTTTCTTTGCATCCAAGGGTCTAGGGGATTATATAGTCAACAATCCAGGGCAGCAATGCCCATTGTTACTCTACACTAGGAGAACTTTTCTATGCTTACATACTTTGTCAATGAATCTGCACCATTCTTCAAAGCGTCAATCTTTTCCAGGAACACCTTATTTTCCTCAACCATGTCTCTCACAAAGTGATATTGAACATCAATATGCTTTGTCTTTGAATGATAAGATGGGTTCTTTTCCAGGAATATTGCACTCTGACTATCACAATCTAATATCACTATTTTTTGTACCAACCCAATACCTGAACACAATCTTTGTAACCATAATGCTTCCTTACTTTCATGAGTGGCTGCCATGCATTCAACTTTTGTAGTTGAGAGTGCCAGTACAACCTATCTTTTTCTCATCCAACTGTTTTCTCCTCCAAATAGGTTAAACACATACCCACTTGTAGATCTTCTGCGATCTAAATCTCCAGTCCAGTATGCATCAACAAAGCCATGTATGTCTAGCACTCTGTCCAATCCTGGTCTTCCTTGGTAGCACAATCCATAACTGGTAGTGCCACGAAGATACCTGAAGACCCTCTTTACTGTTGTCCAATGCTCCTTCCTTGGTTTTTACATATACCTGCTCAAAAATCCCACTGGATGTGCAATGTCCGGTCTAGTACAGACCATTGCATACATCAAAATGCCAACTGCACTGGCATATGAAACATGGGACATGTCCTCTTCTTCTTCCTATGTCTTGGGCCACTGATCTGCAGATAGCTTTACACCTATAGGAATAGGAACCTTGACCGGTCTACTTCCATGCATATTAAACCTCTGTAATATCATCTCAACATATTTCCTTTGATTCAACGAGAGTTTCCTATTTGCGCGATCTCTTTTAATCTCCATTCCCAGAATGAAGTTAGCA
>ML803181.1:0-27239 GCA_009831015.1 Picea engelmannii | reverse complement strand
CTTCTTAAACAACCATTTGCTACCAACAAATTTTCTTCCAGCTGGCAACTCAACTATATCCCATGCCTCATTCTTATCCAAGGCATCCATTTCTTCAACCATGGCCTTCTTCCAGAGTTTACTATCCTCTGAATTCACTGCTTTCCTGACAGTTCTAGGATCATCATCAGTAATAGATAAATCAAAATTGGAATGGAAATCAAGTGGACTATACCTTTCTGGTTGCTTTTTATCTCTCATTGATCTCCTCAATACTAGGGTATGAGGTTCTTCTTCTTCTTCTGCTTCCTCTTCTTCAGATGATTCATATTTTGCATCATCCAACTCAAGCTCTATTTTCTCAGGTTTTTCTTACGTTGGTAGGAATTACTATTTGGAAACATCTTTTACCTCTCTGAAAACAACATCTTGACTGTAAATAGTCATCTTGGTTTCTTGGTTTTAAAGATTATAACCTTTCACACTATCTTTATAACCAATAAAGATACACTTTTCAGCCTTTTTATCCAGCTTAATCCTATTTTCCTTTGGAACATGTACATAAGCATCACAACCAAACACTCTAAGATGTTGAAGAGAGGGTTTCTTTCTATACCATACCTTGTGTGGAGTTTTATCATCCAACACTGATGAAGGCGATTGAATGACCAGGTAACATGTTGTACCCACTGCCTCTACCCATAATTCTTGTCCTAACCCGGCACCGTTGAGAATGCTCCTTACTTTTTCCATCAGTGTCCTTTTCATCCTTTTTGCAACTCCAGTCTGCTGAGGAGTGTAAGGAGTAGTCTTTTGCCTTGTTATGCCACACTTCTTACAAAATTCTTTGAATTCATTTCCGCATAATTCTCTGCAATTATCTGTTCTCAATACCTTTATTTTCTTCTCTGTCTGATTTTCTACAAGAGACTTAAACTCTTTAAATTTATCAAATACCTCATATTTCTTTCTAAGAAAATAAATTCATGTGTTCCTTGAAAAATCATCTATGAATGAAACATAATACACAGATTTACCTAGGGATGGAACAAGAATAGATCCAAACACATCACTGTGTATCAACTCTAAGATCCCCTTTTCTCTTCTAGCACCAGATGGGAATCTTACTCGGTTTTGTTTACCATATATGAAATGTTCACAGAAATCAAAATCCAGAGTGCAATTATACATACCTTCAACCATAACTTTACCGTGTAGTGTTCGAAGGCCCTTTTCTCCAATATATACCAGTATTTGATGCCACAACATGGTCTTCTTTCCATGGGAATTATTGGTCTTGTCTTCTTTATTTCTCTATTCAAGGACAACATAACTGTTACAGCCATTAGTATAAGTTCTTCCCAACAACTTGTACAGAGTTCCACACTGAACTACCCTCATCAACACCATTTCTCCTCGTACCATCTTGCAAGTGTTCTTTCCAAATACAGTATCCACTCCGACATCATCCATCTTGCTTACAGATATTAGGATCCTGGCTAGTTTTGGAATGTGCAGAACCCTAGGGAGGGTTCTAATCCTTCCATCTTTTAGCAGCAACTTAACCCTTCCACGTCCCAAGATTTGTGTTGTCGAGTCATCTCCTAGGAATACATCACCACCATCGTATTTTTCATATTTAGAGAACCACTCCCTGTGAGGAGTCATATGGTATGATGCACTTGATTCGATTAACCATACATCATAGTCTTCATGTGTACTTGTAGATGCCAGGTAAACATCAACTCCTTTTTCAGTGGAGGTTTTCGCCTCTATGGAAGAGGTACTATTAGATCCCTTTGGTTTATCAACCTTCTTAGACTTGCAATCTTTCTTATAATGCCCTGTTTTACCACACTTCCAACATTTCCTCAAAGATTTTCCTGGAGACTTAGATCTCCCCCCCCCAAAGGTTTACCAGGATTCCTGTCTTGGGTATGACCTCTTACAAATAAATCATTTGTGCTATGACTATCCATGCTTTTCCACCTCACCTCTTCAGATAACAAGGATGAAACTACATCCTCATACTTCAATATAGATTGAGTGGTGCTACCAATTGCTACAACCAGATTATCCCAAGAGTTTGGAAAAGAACATAACAAAGTTATACACTTATCTTCTTCTGCAATCGTAATATTAACAGAGACAAGTTGACTTACCAGATTATTAAAGGCATTTAGATGTTCTGTCATAGAATCTCCATCTTCCATCCTAATATGATACAACTTATTTTGAAGAAACAACTTGTTTACTAGGGACTTTGATTGATACAAATTCCCCAACTTATCCCATAGTTCCTTGGTTGTAGATTCTCCCGAGACATTCAACAAAACCAAATCTGCCAGGTAGAGTTGAATAGTACTCCTTGCTCTTCTGTCCAAATTCTCCCAATCTTCCTTCGACATACCAGTAGTTGGTGTACAAGTAGTTTGTGTACTAGTAGGTTGTGTACCAGTAGCATGTGTGCTAGTAGAAAGTGTACTAGTAGGCTGTGTACCAGGATCCACAATGATCCATTGTTCCTTGTCTACAAGAAGGTCCTCCATCTTGAGCTTCCATAGCTCAATGTTTTTACCATTGAACTTCTCTATCTCGATTCTAGATGAGATCGCCATTCCTCTTTCTATACTCGAATCTCCACTACAAAATCTCCCACTAAACCAAGTCTTATCACAGACCCAAGATCAAATTGATCTATGAAGACCGAGCCAAACCCTCAACAACAAAGGCGTCCCTCTGAAGCCAAAAATGAGCTATGATACCACATGTAAGTTTTAAACCTGTGAAGTAAATCAATGCATATAGATTCTTAAGAAAAATAGAATTTAATCAATGGTTCATACACAAAGTACACAGAGATTTTATACCGGAAACCCTCAACCGGGAAAACCTTTCTTATATTCATTATATTGAATTTCAACATTCACCATACAATATATATACAATGTTTTTAGGTATTCCGTAGATACCAAAACCCTAATCCCTTAATACGGGATTAATTTACAAAACCGCTAAAAATAGAAAAATCCCCCTAGGACCCCCTAGGAAAGCACCCGACGCACACGACACAAAAAACACTACTAGAGGGATCATCAGAGGAATCTGTCATATCTGATGCACCCACACACACACATGCAAGGAATATAACACATACCCAACATAATGATTATAGGCTCGGGAGTCCTTGTTAGTCTTGTCCTGATTACAAGATTGAGCCTCATTTGCATGATTCATTATCACTCTTGACCTCACCCTCGAGACTTGAAAAACACAACGGGTCTTCTTTTAATCCCTTTTCAAACCCTCTAAACATGGAAATATTGTCGAGCGATCTTGTTTCCCTTCATGCTCACTAAACTAAAATTTGAAGGCACGCCTGTTTGGTGCTACTTTACCTCTTTTTCATTCTCGATGGTCAACTATACGAACAAAGGTATACTCTAGGAGCTTTGGTTCTATAGAAGAGTATTCTCAGGTATAATTTTACCCCTTTTTCGGGCCCGAGGGACTAAATTTATGAAAAAGGAACCCCCACGGAATCCATAGTTAAGCTCTTTTCAGACTCCCTAAAATTGAAAAGATCGTTGAGTGATATTGTTTCTTCACACTCGTTAAAATGGTCAAGAAGAACATCTCATATGGAGTCCATAGTTAAGTTTTTTTAGACTCCTTAAATATGAAAATATTGTCGAGTGATCTTGTCTTTATCACACTCGTTAAAATGGTTTTGAATAGATGTCTTTTCAATGCTAGTTTACCCTTTTTTTCGAACTGACTAGAATACCTTCGAAAAAGGTACCCCAGTGGAGTCTCCTTTTACATTTTTTTAGACTCTCTAAAAATGAAAAAAAACGTCGAGCTTACCTTCTTTGGGCTCATTAAAATTACATCAAAGGATGTTATTATTGTTTCTTGTTAATCACATTTGCATTCCTGTGTCTTTTGGCCTAATTCCGGCTCCATGTTGCCCTCAACTAAACCATTTGAAGCATGCCTTATACGCAAGCCTTGTAGCACTTTTGCCTCTATGTCTTGACACCTTGACCCATGGAGGGATTTTCCTGAGTGTCCTTTTCATGCATATATTTTTTTTCTCTGAACATTAGTGTGTTCCTTGTGCTTGGAACTAGTATGTTTGTGACACTTGTTCCTCCTTTGTAACGTATCATTCTTTTATTATTTTTCAATATCCCCAAAAAGTATTGAAAAAGACAAAAAAAAATAAAAAAAAAACCCAAAAAGAGGACGGGAAAATAATTTTCCTTTTTGGCAGCACAATGAGTCACCCTTGGACAAAGCACATCCTTCTGTTTGTTCATCAAGCTCAAGGAAATAATGTGACCTTAGGAAGATGTTATCGCTACATAGAGTTGTGTCCTCCTCCATTTGGTTATTCTTCCAAACATATGGAGAGTTTGTGTTTCCTCCTACATCCTGAACTTATGTCAATACCATTCTTCCCGAGTCTCATCATTTGTCATGCTATTATCCAAGGGAAGTTTTTACCAATCTTGAGTCGGCCCTTCTGCAGTTTGTCTATTAACCTCATGCCCGACCATCCCGAAATCCCAATCAAGTCTTTGTTCGAAATCAGTGAAGCCCTCAACCTGATCATCAAGATCCTCTAGTCTTTTCCCCAATGAGTCATCGAATACCTATGGGTAGTGAAGTCATACACTCATATTACACTCCTACCCGATTTATGAAGATTTTGAATTTGTTGCTTGAGCTCTGAAGGCCTCATCTCTAGCCATGAAGCATCATTTTCTTTTTGAAGATGGATACTCTACATGTATATATTTTTTATTTCGAGATGTATATCCATTGTGTATTTCTCGCGAGTACACTTTATATAGTTATATTACATGGAAATGCATTTTATTTGATTGGAAACCATGATTTTATTTCATTCTGTGCATGGGTATGCCCGCCTCGATGAGACAATTGTTATTTTGCATATGGAACCTCCCAAAATCTGGTCCCTGGGCTCACTTGCTTCGTACGTTGGTAAAGATTGGTAATGTATTTCGGTCATCATATGCTCTTTCGACCTCACACATTAGAGGGCATCTTTTATAACCCTAATTTGCACCAGACATGCATACCTGGCATCAGTCCATCTCACTTTCCATTTTTTCCAAGCTACCATTTGAATAGCTCTTAAAAAAACCATCCTTTTGAGGGAATATGCACCCTGCACCACTTTTTCCTATGTGTATATTCTAGCTGACCCATTATAGCCCACGTATACTGACAAAAGCACAAAAAATAGAAATTTGCAAATGGAATACAAATTTTTGGGTAATTGCCTAAACCGTTTGACCACTCATAGTCGGTCACTCAACCAGATAACTACCCTCTTCTAGCCTATAAAAGAAGAGGTAGGGGTCCCATTTGAAAAGAGGAAGATAATAGCAAAGAAACTCTACCCTTTTTTGTATTCCTCTTGCCCCAATATTTTGCAACCATTTTGTGAGGAGAAGCATATGTGGAAGCGGTTGGTGCACAGTTGAAGAGGAGCCTAGGACAAGGTTCGAGGAGCAGTGGTCGATATCACCATTGTAAGTTACTTTTGTGAGGTTAATAAGAAAGAAGTACTTTTCCCATCCCGCCATATGAGATGTTCAAATATTCAGTTTTGATTATATTTTATTGGAATCTCTAACCCATTAAGTTCATATATAAGATGCATGTTTGGAGTTCTTTGTTTGTCTGTTTATGAATGTAGGTTAGATTTGGGAGGAGACTTGCAGTCAAGGAGAAACTGAACACAAAAGGATCGACATCAAAAGTGGAAGTTAAGGTAGATTAACTGGATCCTTTTACCCTTGTGTGTACATATGAATAATGGGGTTTATGATGGGATGATGGTAAAAAGTAGGAGACTTTAGATGGTCATTTATTCATGCATTATAGAACCCTTAGTGCTAGTCCGTAGGGGGTTTTCCCACCCACAACACTTCTTTGAGTCAGCCTAAGAAGGACTTTGTTTCAAAGGATGTTGTGGAGAAAGGAAAGGAGAAGAAAGATCCTCTAAAGAAAGTACCTAAAGTAAGAAAGGAGACAATCATCAAAGAGGTAGAAGAAACCTCATCTTCCTTTAACTTTGAAAGTGAGATGGAAAAAATTAAAATATTTGTTCCATTCAATGAGATGATAAAGAATAGTGAGTATAGAAATTATATCACTAAGATGCTCAAGATGGAAGAAACTTCTGATACTTTAAATATACAAGATGATCATCCTGCCATCTTATTTGGCCCACGTGTAAAGGAGATTAGTGATGTTGATGAGGTCCCTCCTTTCTATGTTAGTCTGAATATTCATGATATGACTTTTCATAATGCTCTGTTAGATTCAAGGGAATCTGATAATCTTATGCCCAAGGTGGTCATGGACCAATTGGGTCTGGAAATTAAAAGGACTTACAAGGATATTTTCTCCTTTGATTCAAGGAAGGTAAAGTGCTTGGGCCTAATCAAAGATCTGGTAGTATCTTCATCTCATATTCCAGTGAAACATATGGTCATGGATGTGGTAGTTGTTGATATCCCTCCTATATTTGGCATGTTTTTATCTAGATAATGGGCTGTGAAGTTGAAAGGGACTCTAAAAATGGATATGTCATATGCCACTATCCCTATTTTTGGCCAAGATAGGAGGTGGTATAGGGAATTATTGCTCAAGTACATGATCAGTAACAAATCCCAGCTAAACAACGGTCCCATTTACTCTTTGGAGATTGAGATTGGTTCTTCCATTTTCTTTAATGATTTGAGTTTTGAAGAGGAGGTTCCAAAGACTGATATGACTATCAAAGAAAAACATGATCAACAAACAAAGGAAATTTTAGATCAGCTAAACAGTGCAGAAAATGAAATGTGGAATATGAGCTTTGATGGAGCTATCAACAGAGAAGGAGAAAGGGCTGGTGTGTGGATTAACCCCCCCAAATCAGGTACAAAAATTTGTTCTTACAAACTTGCTTTTTATTCCACAAATAACATGGCTGAATATGAGGCATTAGTGTTGGGATTGAATAATTTGAAAGAAATGGGTGCTAGGAGGATAGTTGTACATGGAGATTCTGAGTTGATTATAATTCATATAAAGGGTATATATCAAGAAAAACACCCTATATTAATATCATATAGGAATATAGTTCTTGATCTTCTTGAAGAATTTCCAGAATATAATCTTTCAGTGATTCCAAGGGGGCAAAATCAGATCGTTGATGCCCTGGATACTTCAACCTCAGTTTTCAAAATTCCAATTTTTCCTAACAGAAGATATGGGATTGAGTTCAAGCACACTCTAGAAGTACCTGATAACATTAAGTATTGACAATGTTTAGAAGATGACAAACAAGTAGAAAGTTTCCTTAAGATTGAGGGTGAATTTGCAAAATTGAATATAGATGAGGAATATTGTTGTGAGGAAGAAGATGTAGTTTTGTTCGCAAATGATGACTATTTCAAGAATCAGATTATTGGTAATGATATAATGAAGCTAAAAAATAGAATCATTCGCAAAGTCCTAGTCCCATTATAAAAACTCTTTGGAAACAATGATGTAGCTATAAGTCCTAAAATTACTCCAAATGATGGAGATGTTGAAGATTGAAACATTGGAACTTGGGAAAATCTGAAGATCATCAAGCTATCCAAGACATTTAGCCCAGAGGTCAAGCAAAGGTATATCAATTTAATGAAATAATTTCCTGATGTTTTTGCATGGAGTTATGAATATCTAAAGGTTTATGATACTAAGGTGATTCAACATGTGACTCCATTCAAATAAGATCATAAACCTTTCAAGCATAAGTTAAGAAAAATTAATACTTTGCTACTGCCCTTGATTGAAAAGGAGATAAAAAAAAAATTTGAAGCCAAGATCATAGTGTCTCTAAGATTTTCTAAGTGGGTGGAAAATCTAGTACCTGCCAGAAAGAAAAGTGGAGAGATTAGATTATGTGTGGACTTTCGGAATCTGAACAAGGTATCTCTCAAGGACAATTACCCGTTGTCCAAGATGGATTAGATTATGCAAAAGGTGGTTGGTTCTCAAAAAATATCAATGCTAGATGGTTTCTTTGGGTATAACCAAATCATGGTACACCCTAATGATCAGGAAAAGACAACCTTTACAACACCATGGGGCACCATCATGTATGACAAAATGCCTTTTGGGCTCATGAATGCAGGAGTAATTTTCCAAAGGGATATGGATATAGCCTTTGTTGATGAGAAAGATAAATTTATTGTTATTTACTTAGATGATATCACTGTATATTCAATTTCTGATGAAGAACATCTTAAACATCTAACGAAAACTTTTCAGAAATGTAGGAAGTTTGGCATCTTATTAAACCTCAAGAAATCTAATTTTGGCATGGAAGAGGGGAAGTTGCTTGGTCACATTATTTCAAAGGAGGGAATAAATATAGATCCCAACAGAGTTGAAGGAATCCTTAAAATTGGCACACCTAGAAGGAAAAAAGAAGTACAATCTTTCCTAGGGAAAGTAAATTTTCTGAGAATATCTATCCCTAACCTAGCTGAAATCATAAAGCATATTACTAGCATGCTCAAAAAAGGAAGTGAGATAAAGTGGACTCCTGAACCCAGAAAATATTTTGAATATATTAACGTGGCATTGACCAAAGCCCCCGGTGTTTCCCAACCCCAAGTTTGAAAAAGACTTTATATTGTTTTATTTTTCCTCAGAACACGCCATTCCCTGTGTTTTGTTACAAAAGGATGAAGAGAACTTTGAAAGGCCTATATCCTACTACAAAATGAAATTGAGGGATTTCCCATTAAAGTATGATATCATGGAAAAGAAAGCTTATCCACTAGTCAAGGCCCTAAAGGAATTTAGAGTTTATATCTTGCATTCCCATATCGTTGCTTATGTGCCCAACAGTTTTGTGAAGGATATTTTGACTCATATTGATACTGAGGGTAAAAGGGGAAAGTGGATAGTTGTGTTGTTGGAGTATGAAATCGATATCAAACCTACAAATTTGATTAAGGGGTAGGGACTTGCAAATTTGATGGAACAATCAAATTATGACATGTTGGGAATTAATTTCATTGCTTATTTATCAGCAGATTCAAAAGAAGAAAAGGTCCCTCAGGTATCTGAAAAATTCCTTGACTCCCCATGGTATGCTGGTATTATTTATGTGTTGACAAATTTGCATCCTCCCCCTGAATTTAGTAAAACCAAGGCTAGGTTTTTTAAGTTAAAAGAAACAATTTTTTGCATTCTAAACCAATCTTTGTATTGGAAGGATCCAAGTGGGATCTTCTTGAGTTGTTTGTTGGAGGAAGAAGTGGAAAAAAACATCATGTAGTTTCATAAAAGAGATTGTGGAGGGCACCATTATTGGAAAACTACTGTGCACAAGATATTGAGTGATGGATTCTATTGGCCTATCATTTTTTCTAATGTTTACAAAGAAGTTTCAAACTATCATGAATGCCAAATATTTTATGGAAAGAGAAAACTATAGCCTTTCCTCTTGAAGCCTATCTCTGTTGAGGCACCTTTTAGACAATGGGGCCTTGATTTCATAGGAGAAATTCATCCACAGTCCTCATATCAACACAAATGGATATTGACAGCCACAAATTACTTCACCAAGTGGATTGAAGTAGTCCCCACAAGGCAAGCCACAGATATTGTTATCATTCAGTTTTAGGAAAAAAACATTTTATCTAGATTTGGTTGTCCAATCAAAATAATTACAGACAATGAAATATCATTTAAGTCCAAAAATATGGAAATTTTTTGAAGTGATTACAATATAACTCTTGTCCATTCCACAGCTTATTACCCTCAAGGTAATGGGTTGGTTGAGTCATCCAATAAAAGTTTGACTAGAATTATGAAGAAACTATTGCAAGATAACAAAAAGGATTGGCACAAGAATATTACTTATGCACTATGGGCTGAAAATATCACTACTAAAAGGTCTATTTCTACTTCACCCTTCCATATTGTGTACGACAAAGAGGAAATTTTTCCTACTTCATTAGAATTTCCAGTGATCAAATTACTACAGGAGAAATATGTTGAACCACATGCCACTGAAAGGAGGACAAATGAACTAATCAATGTTCAACAAACAAGAAATAAGGCCTTCAATGACTTTCAACTCCACCGAGAAAGGGTTAAAAAATATTTTGAAAGACATACTAAGGAAGATGATTTCAAAGTGGGGGATTTGGTGTTGAAATGGGATGCCATAAATGAAGAGAGAGGAAAGCATGGAAAATTGGATCGTATGTGCCTAGGACCTTTCAAAATTGTGGCATACCCTGGAAATAATGCCTATCTTCTACAGGAACATAATGGAGATCTCGTTTGTGGGGGACCTGTGAATGGCGGGTTTCTCAAGCATTATTTCGCTTAAATAAATTTTCACCCTTTCCATTTCATTGTATATAACAATTTTTGTTTTTCAGTTGTAGCATTTGGAATCAAATCAGTACAAAATTGAAGCCCAAAGAAAAGGCCCTAAGTTTATGCTGAGTATAATTGGAGTTATGTGAACAAGGTTCCGTGAATTAGTTTTTGATCGATTTAGTTGCATGAGTGAAATAATACCCAATGGATAGGCACTTGGTCTGCCATTCTTTGCTACCTCTCTAGGAGGATAACATCTCGAGTTGGAGCCCATGTTAGTCACCATTAAACGTTTTGTGTGAAATCAAGATTTCAGAATCTAGCGGAATTCTAAATTGGTTTGGAAGCCTGATAAACTAGGAAAGGGGATAATTTTTTTAACCTTTCAATGAAGAAAAGTTGATTAGGGTATATATAGAATGTCCATCAGTGGTCTGAGATCTTTTTTTCCAGACAATTATCAAGCCTGGACATTTTTTAGTAGGTCTGTCTTTGGCAATGAATGTAATTATAATGGTCATTGAAGTCCAATGGGTCTTCTTCCTATTGAGTCAAGTTTTAGGTCTAGAGAATGAAAATTATGTGGTTGAAGACATGCTTTGGTTCAGTTTGACCGTTTTTAATTCATAGTCTTTTCTATTAGTCTGTATCAAATTTAATCAATTCCCAGCTGATAATATCCATAAACAACTAGTGAATTTTCTCTCTCTAAGACATTTCAGATACTACACCTATCTGTTGATAATTTTCCTGAAAACCAACAAGAGGGAATTTCCTAAAGCATCATTTGGGTTAACTGAATGTAAAAGAATTGCATTACTTATCTTCATCAACAAGGTCATGTCCATACTTTATAGTTTGATTTTCAATATCGTCCTACCTAGATTTTTGGATGACATGAGAAGCTATCTACAGCCAAATCCAGAGAACAGAGTGGGGGATTGGGTACTATTCATTCACTCAACAATAATCTAGGTTTATGGTTGTCATGAATCCCCTTATCTATTGCCTATTTTTCTGACTCCCATAAGCTTTTCCTTTGAATTCACTAGGAAGAGAATTATATCTGATATAGAGCATTTCTTGAAATTTCACAAATCCTCCAAACTTAAGTTCCATTTTATCATTGGCCCCTTCATTGTCAAATCCATATCATGTTTATCTCAAGTTCAATTAAAGATCAAAGATTTTGGTTTTGCAAAGTTACAGGGGAGAAGGTATGATCCACATCAAATCATATCTAAGAGAATATTAGTGAACAAACATGCACCTTATGAGCATGAACAGGTTGAAGGTTTTGATAAGATGGAAAATCTCGAAGTATGTGTTGATATGGAAGAAATATTGCAACCAATTCAAACACAACATGTAGAGGAAACCCTACAAAAAAGCCACACATAACAAGCTCCTCAGAAGATGATAATAAAATCTCCTAACACAAGTGTCTACAAAAAGAGAAGCAGTTCAGAGGCCATGGACATCAGTGACCAACAAACTGCCGCAGATAAGATCAAGATTTCATAGTCTGCACAGATAGCGAATTTAAAAGAGGAAGAGTCCAGAGACCTAGATAATCCAGATATGGTGGAGAGTGGTACTATCACTATAGAGGTTGAAAAGGAAAGTAAACTCCAACCTGAAGGAAAATCCAACATATTTAGCAGTAAGAAATACATTTTTAAAACATCTGAGTCATCCTATCAATATAAAGGATATTTGGAAAAACAGTATGTTGAGAAGGGAATTATAGCTCTGGGTAAGATGAGGGATTTAGTCCATGAAGTAGAAAATACCTCTCAGCATAAATATTCTTTGTTCACAATAAGGGATGTTTAAAAGAGGACCTTTAACATTCATGTTGCAGATGAAGACAAAGTCTTTGAAATAAAGATAAAATATTATAACATAAGTGCCCCAGACAAGGTTAAATTCCACAAGCATACTAGTGATATGTTGTATTCTAATTACTTGATTTTAAGCTTGAAGAATTCAAAACTATCATCCTATGCAATGAAATTGGAAGGACAATTGAAGAAGGAAAAAGAATCTAGTAGATCTTGGAAAACTTAGGTCAAGAGGTTGGAAGCTAAAGGCCCCCAAGGGTTGAAATCTTCATTGGATGAGAAGGACAAATTAATTCAAAGTTTGAAGAAGAAGTTGAAAATGTATGCTACAAAGCATACACAAAAAAGAGAATTGGTTTATTTAGAACACGAGAAGGAAACACTTCATCAAGAGGAACTAGGCTACAAGGCTAGGGTATTGCAATTGGAACAATAAAAGGTGAAATGGTCACAAGAGTAGAAAACGTTTCTAAACAAGGTTGTGGTTTCAGCTCCTACTCCAGAAGTTGGGTCAAACACTGAAGGAATTTTCCAGGATATGTCAAAAGCTAGCTTGAAAGAACAAGAAATCAAAATGATGAAAGGAAGCATAGAGAAATTGAAGCAGGAAATGCAGGCAAAGGATGAAGAGATAGCTCAATTTCAAAAGGAGAATGAAGTCTTACAAGAAAGAAAAATAAATTGAAGATGGGGTTAAGAGTGAAAGGTCTATTGTAGGGGGGCAAGCATATCATTTGGTACTCTATAGTTGTTGAAGTTTCCAAGTTCAGGTCATATTTGAATGTCATTAATGATAAAGACATTATAACCATCGCACATAGAAACATGTGCAATGTTGTGAATGAAAATTTAGCAAAGAAACCATCAGAATGGGCCCAAAACACCATAAATCTACTCAAATCCATTCCTACTACAGACCCTCAGACCATTGGAGTTAAAGACAAGACTACATTGATTATGTGGGCCAAGAGGGTTAATGCTCAACGTAACTTGTTGAAATCAGTCCAAACTAAGGAAACACAGATGGAATATATTATGTAGGAGTTCAAAGATTTATTTGAAGAATTGTTCACCAAATGAATTCCACCATTTTGGGATGGAAAAGGAAATTTGTATGATTAGGAAGAATAGAATGCTCTTTTGACTCAGTGAAGAATGGAGCATTCTGAGTTTGAAACCCTGAAGGGAAATCTAAAAGGAGCTACGTTAGTTGACTATCTGATTACAGACTAACTCTCAATCAGTTCAAAGCAGTCAAGCTTGGACTTCTAGTCATGTCATATGCTTCCTGCATTGATATGGAGATTCTAATAAAGGAAATGATAGATTATGATATCCCTTCTCACTTGCAATGGAATGAAATAATAAGGTTAGGTAAGACAAAATGAAGTTTTCTAGGTCCCAATAAATGATATCCTGATGTCACCAAAGATGGCAGATCATGTGGAAGACCATAGCAAAGCAAGTGGTGAAGAAAGGGACCGAAATGCCAGAGGAGACAAAGTCTGGATCGAGAAACTTTTTCTTGCAGATCATTGTAATCGGTTCAAAACCGAAAAGTTTCATTATAATCATTGTAATTGGTTCAAAACCAAAACGTTTCATTGTAATCATTGTAATCAGTTTTAAAAACCGAAACATTTCTTTGTAATTATTGTAATCGGTTTCAAACCGAAGGAACTTAGCTTGTATAAATATTGGGAGTTCCAAATGTATTAGGGGTTGGCAGAAGTGCAAGGGAATTTTTTGACTATTTGGGACTTGAATGTAATATTCTGAAGATGAATAGAATGAACATGCAGATGTCCTAAATTTTCCATGAAAATATTCTAATGGTGGTGATCTGCGTTTCGTCTTCTCTCTTCGTATGTATTTCACATGTGCTTAAATTCCATTTTCATTCTCTTGTGTTTAAATTGGATAGTTAAATTTCCCATAATTCATCTTGTGATGCTCTCATCTTAAGCAATTTAAGCTATGTTAAGTTCTTACTAACTAAGTCAGAATTCATTTATTTAATGCTCTGATGTAGTTATATGTTTTTCCTTTCTTCCTACACTCTGCAAAATTCAATTTATAATGTAGATTCATCACCTCATTTAGCCTTTATCCTATGGAGATTTATACCAACCAGTCATTTCTCCATTCATTTTTAGGATTTTTGACTACATAGCCCTAGGTGTCCCTCCCGTTTCTTGCCAACAAAATCATAAAAAACCCTTCAAAGCAACAAAACCTAGCCATTGATTTGTTAAAGAAAATTCATCTGTTAAAGACCAAGTGATAGGAGAGATCCCTCTCTGAGATGAGAAGTCTAGTACCTCACTCTAAATTTTTTTGTACCTTACCTTTGTCATTTGTATTATCAGTCGAACAAATTTACAGAGTGCTAACAGGTTACATGCAACTGTGATGCAGGAAGTCCAATATAGAGATAGAGAGGATGCCACCAACCTAGATATCAGAAGGGAGGTTAAGGATATAATGCATGTCACTTTTTAGAAAATAAAAATGGAGAAGGAAGAGGAGAAACAACACGCAGATAAACTAGAGAAGAAACTTGCATAATTATATAGTTGCATACTAGACTGCGTGTCAGAACTTCAAGTCACAACAGAAGAAAATATACAAAATATTTCACAGACCATTAAGAGATACAAGAAGGAGATAGAAGAGTTAGTAGAAAAATTGACTCCAAGAATACCCCCATAGGTAAGTGAACAAAGAGAGTAGGAGGATATTGTGCATATAGATAGAATAGAGCAAGAAAAAAAATAAGTCACAAAATTGTATGACAGGACTGCAAACATTTGTAGCATCCTAGAGGAATATGAGAGGATCCACAAACTTGAGAAGAGAGAGGAAAAATCAAACCCTATAGTTCAAGACCTGAATAAGAGGAAGAATAAAATGGCCATATCCTTGAGATTGATGGCCACGCAGGAGATGAAAAATTTGTAGGTAGAGGTAAAGGTAGTATAAGGAGAAAAACAAGCAAGGAAGACCCAATAGGATCCATTACAACAAGGAGCCGAAAGAATAATAGAATAACTACAAACAGAGAAAGGAATACTAGCATAGACACATGTAGAAAGAAGGGAAGTGATGAAAGAGAACATGACAACCCACGACGTGGAGACATTGGTAGAGAAGAATGCACAAGAAAAATAAACAACAACATATATGGAAAATAAGTTTCATGCACTAGAGGTAGCACTACAAAAAGTGACCTAAATCTACGTGTCTTGGGACGTGCCACATGTTAGTGTTGGGGGCATGTTGGCATAGGCCTTTGATAGGAGAAATTTCAATTTTGGAGCAGAGATCGAGGAAGTAACACCCCAAGGTTGAGCCCCTACTGAATTGTAATTATGTTTATAGGATAGTGAACCAAGTGTTTATAATCTAGAAGAATTATGTGTTTATTAGGCCGGAGATCCTATATGTTGAGGCTAATGAGCTTGATTTTGTATATGTAAATACTCACATCATTAATAAAATTACATAGATGCATGTAGACCGAACATGAAGAAAGAGTTATTGGGGAATAAGATCCACTATGTAGGGAAAGGGAAGGGGATAAGTGTCTAGGAATAGGGTATAAGCTAGAGCACTTACCTCTAAAGGAATAATATTATTTATTATTTCCTATAGGATAAGTTTCGACATAACCTATGTTGTCCTAAGTTCCTAGGGAAACGGAATGAGTGTTAAGCATAGTTCATGTAGCTTCAGGAAGACATGCATCAACCTAGGTGCATGCAGTTTTAGGTGGGAAAGTCATCTCATTGGGGGTTCCCTTACCATTCTCGCGATGGCCACCACTTTGGAAGTCAACCATACTCCCCATTGATGCAAGCACTAAGACAGGGAAAGCCTTGACATAGCCATCCATTGCCTCCATCATCAATCTCTACAACTTCTGAAACCCGCACACTAGTGTTATGAAGCTAATTGTTGCACATGTGAAGCATAGCACGACTACGTAGTTTCTGAGCCATATTGCACCTCAGACTTTGTTGTTTCTACCCACTTTTTCACTGGACTGGTGTGGATTTCTATCATTACCAGATCCCATACCCAATTTTTGTTGCATAGGTTACCCATTGGACTTAGGAGTTGGATAGAAGACGCAGGCTGTCAGGCCTTTGATCAACTCTCTCTAGGTGAGATATTGTGCTAAGGAAGTGAGTTCTCCTAGAGGGAGTCCCGTAGAAGCTATAGTACTCTGATACTTCTGGTCCATCCTATTTTTTAAGCCCTGGAACGGAGGTGGACAACCGATGGACTTTTTATAGTGAAGGTGTACACTCCTGGAGTGGGACAAGCATGTAGGGAATGAGGGTCTGTGGGCTATGGGCGTAAGTGGCTCCTGAGATAAAATCCTTCCTGGTGATATTTACAATTTTCCTGTTGTCCTTTCCAAGCCTAGGAATCCCTTGCTTGATCGAGTTTAGTCCCAGCTCGGGGGTGACCCACTGTTGAGCATGATGAGCAACGTGGTATAAGGATGGGAGGTTCGTGGAAGGTCTTCACACAGTTGGTGATCATATATTAAAAGATAAGTACCAAATATTTGTTCTCTGTAAGATGTGTATCTTGAAATCAAGTTATAATGTTATTAGAATTGTCTATATATATTGCATGTATGTTTTAATGTTGTTTCTGCATGAATAGGTGTATGAACAGAATGTTATAACTATTTAAATTTCATTAAATAGATATGTATATAAATATATATAGTATCATAGCATGAAATTTATTCAGTAGTATGGCCTGGCCTATTGATTCAAGGATGAGAATGTCACAAAATGGTATTAGAGTAGAAAAAAAAAGATACATTTGTTTAGGTTGCGTTACCCAGCATAGGTTTAAGGGTTGGGGATGTTACAAAATGGTATCAAAGGCAAGGTTTTGACACTGACCCTGGATGGGCCATCGTAGTGGTTAATGAAGGAAAGATTTCAGAGCGAATTGTTGTCTAAAGGGACAAAAATCAACATTGAGAGCATCATTGGGACTGTGTACAGAAGCTCGGGAGGTATAACGGTTTATGGAATGGAAACAAAGAAAGAATCGACAACAACCATTGTGTTGGTCCGTAGGATCTATTCAGGAGAATGAATACCTTCACCATCACCATATCATAATCGTTAGATCAAGCCAAGAGTATAAGGTAAGGCACAATGATGAAACAAATATCTTAGTCGTCAGATCTGTGTGTGGCTGGTCAAGAGAAATAGATCTCTCAGTAGTTTAGAAGTTCGACGTTCGGGAGAATTGGAGTGTGATAGTGTAAAATGTCGCGAAGCCTGAAGCCTAGAAGTTGAGGAACAAAAGTGGCGTGGCATGATGATGTCGACAGTGGTGATGTGGACCTTTCTTAGACATGACATATGCCACTACCTTATTTGTTGAAAATTGTACCATGTGGACCTCGAAAGGTAAAGTAGTTCATAAGTTTAGAGTTCGAGAGATTTGAGGAATGCAAGTGTAAAATATTTTGAAGCCCGAAGTCCTGAAGTCCTGAATTGACATGGCCTATTGACATCACTAGGGACGACATGGACACATGGGATGTGTGCCATGTGTCAGTGATTTAAGAACCTTTGGAAGATAGAAGTTCCAGTTATAACATGACACGTGTCATCCACCATATTGGGCCATGTGTTCGATTCTATTATTTCACCACATGGCACTCTTCTTGAACATTGTTAGTGTGGGGCGTGATAGTCACAGGGGATGCATGGAATCATATCCCAAGGTCCAGAGACTTGACACTCTAGAATAAATGGTTCATGATGGAATGGGAGGAAGAAATCCCCAAATTCTTGTAGCATCGAAGTAAAGTGACTTGATGACGTCATCGAAGGTGACGTGGAAGTCTTCGAAGATTCGCAGTTCGAGAGTTTTGAGGTGTGCAGATGTGAAATCCTCTGAAGTCCCAGAACTCTAAAGTAAATATCATCCATTGGATGTTGGGAAGCCGAGGACAATTGATCCACCCCACTTCGCGAGTTCCCCAATGTGACACTCTTGAAGATTTGTTGTGATGTGCTTTGGAAATTGCCAAAGCTAGAGTCCCGAAGCTCCTATACACCATAGATATTAATAGAGAATGTGGACCATAGATCCACCGTCCTCCATGAAATCACATGTTCCAGGTTCTATGATGTTTGTGATGTACAGAAAGAATAATCTCTGAAGCTTTGGAGCCTTGAAGTTTCAAGGCTCCAGATAAGCACCCAACCATTAGCACTTGGTCATAGCCGTGGTCACATGTGAGTTAAGGGTTGAAGGAAGAAAAAGGGACTAGCGCCTGAAGGTGAATTGTAGAATAGAACAAGGCTCAGAGATACAACCATGGGGATTCTTGATCAACCAAGACCCATAGAAAATGGAGTCTGATATTATTTATGTTGAATCAGATTGTTTAAGTTACTCTGGAAAAATATTAAAGACTGATAGCCTGACAAAATTAGGTTGTCTGTACATTTTGCAGAGTTACCAATTGTCAGAACCGAACATAAATGTTACCTAGTGAAGAGAAATGGAGGAATCATAGGATGCTTATAGTCCAGAGGATGACTTTAGAGGAATGGATGTCCATTTGGGAATTGAAGGAACAAAATCCAATGAGAATGGAGAATAAATAGATAAATAAGTGAGCATGATGAACATCATTAAGAATTTGCAAAAATATGTCCAAATTCACTAGGTAGATAATAGAAGGATTAAGAGAGCCAAGGATCAATAGGAATACTTCAATATTATGTTAATACAGAGCCTATAAAGAATTGAAAAAAAGTTGGATAAGGAGAGTGGGTCCAGCAAATCAGGGAACCACGGGTCCCTTGATGAGGAAAGAAGATTAAGGAGTGGTAGTAGACATCACCATCACTCCCAAAATAATTCCCATAGGAGAGCACACAGTAGCTCAAGTACATCCCCTATCAGGAAACATAGGAGGTCTGGGGTGGATGAGTTGAATGGTGAAATGAAAAAAATCAAACCTCTTACTTTTGATGGAGAGCACCAGAAGGATGAATATGCTGAGACATGGATTCTAGGCATGAGGAAGTACTTTAAATTGCAAAACTATTCTTCTCATGTAGAGGGAATAATTTCCATCTATCAACCTAAAGGAAAGGCATCCATATGGTGGGATCGACTGATGCAAGTACAACGTCTCAAGGAGAAAAATATGACTTGGAAGGAATTCAAGAAACATTTTGAAAATAAGTACTTAGCCAAGAGATACTATGACACGAAGATGAAAGAGTTCTTTGAACTTAAACTGGGCAGCATGACTATAGATGAATATGAGGAGATTTCTAGAGCTGTTGAAGTATGTCCCTTTCATTAAGGATGAGGCAGCCAATATCCAAAGATATTTGAGTGGGTTACCATCATTCATCAGTGATAAAATCCATTATGATGATCCCAAGACTCTGGAAGAAACTATAAGGAGATAAAAATGATTATATGATCAGCAAAAAGGAAACCCTACTTTCCAAAAATCTTGTGAATACAAGAGGAAGTTTAAGAGTGAGCATAGGAAGAAGGGGAAAAAGACACCATTTTTCAGAAATAGTCCTCAAGGACAACCAGATTTGAGAGAGCCCGAGATGGTTGAAGTAGGTGGGAAAAGGCCAAGGATGAAACCTATGCAATGTTGGGGTTGTAATGGAGATCACAGGTATAGATATTTCCCTCACAGAAAGGACAAGGTGAGAGTTGTTCACCATGTTCAGCAAGCAGAAATAGTGGAGGACATGGGTATAAGAGTACCAAGTATGTATGAAGCCCCGGACAACAAACAAGTTGAATTTCAATCACACATGATTGAAGTTGAAGGTATGATCAATAACCATGTCCTTACTATTTTAATTGATTCGGGGGCTAGTCATATCTATGTAGATCCTAAGGTTGTGGAAATATTTATTTTACCAAGAAGAAAGCATGAGAAACATTGGATGATGGAGCTGGCTATAGGAGCCAAGAGAAAGGTTGTTGAGTTGGTTAAATCATGTCTAGTGGGCATTAATGGACTGGGTACCAAGGCAGATTTGAACATCTTGTCTTTGAGATCATATGATTTATTAATTGGTATGGATTGGTTGGACCAACACCATGCTATATTATACTTCCATAACAAGGCATTCACTTGCTTGGATGAGGAAGGAAATCAGAGAATTCTAAGGAATTCCCAGAGCATTTACTGTTTGACAAATCTTAGCAATGCAACTAAAGAAGTGTTACATGACGGGTTGTCAAATATTTGTAGCCCATATGGAGGAAGCATCTAAGTATAAGATACCCAATCTGGAGGATCATGTAGTCCTAGAAGATTTTGAATATGTGTTTAAGGAGGTACCAAGACTACCTCCAAAGAGAGATATTGATTTATCTATAAATTTACTGCCTAGAGTAGCTCCAGTATCAAAGACTCCTGACAAAATGAGTACACTAGAGATGAAGGAGTTGCAAATGAAGCTTGAAGAGATTATGAATAAGGGGTATATATGCCCAAGTGTGTCACAATGGATAACAATGGACCCTGAAAATATTGAGGCCATTAAAGGGTGTAAAACACCTAAAAATGTGACAGAAGTCAGATCCTTCATGGGTCTGGATAGCTAGTATAGAAGGTTTATTGCAGGGTTTTTGAGAATACCTCACCCCATTACTTCCTTGCAAAGGAAGGGGAAGAAGTTTTAATGGACACAAGAATGTGAAAAGAGCTTCCAACAATTGAAGCAGTTGTTAACCAGTGCTCCAATTCTGAAGATTGTAGATCCAAATGAATATTTTGTGCTTTGAACAGACGCATGCAAAGAAGGACTAGGAGGATTCCTTAGTCAGAAAGGATTTGTGATACGTTTTGAGTCCATAAAATTGAAAGAGAGTGAAAGGCTCTATGCCACTCATGATTTTAAGTTGGCAGCCATAGTGCATGCTTTGAAGAAGTGGAGGCACTACCTCATGGGAAAGAAATTTGACTTGAGGAAAAACCATAATTCTCTGAAGTACCTGTTTGATCATACTACTTTGAATTCTAGGCAGAGTAGATGGTTGTAATTCATCTATGAATATGACTTTGATATCAAGCACATCAAAGGAAAGAAGAAAAAAGTGGTTGATGCACTCAACAAGATAGTGCATGAACTACATGTTACAACCATTAGAATGTATCAGACAGATCTTAAAGGTATATTTTTTTAGGCTACAAAACTTGATTTGCAGTACATGGAATTGGTAACTAAATTGTAGCAAGGTAAAATGCAGCAGAAAGCTAAAGATTTTGAATTGGGAATTGATGGAATTCTCTTGCACAAAAACAAAGTTTATGTACCAAATTATCTGGAATTGAGGAGTGTGATTTTAAAAGAGATGCATAATGTACCTTGTGCAGGACACCAATGATATTAGAAAACAATTTCAGTTGTCCATAGCCATTACCATTGGCCATGTATGAATAAAGAAATTGCATAGTACATTTCTAGATGTATGGAGTGTCAAAGGGTCAAAGCTGAGCATAGACACCCAACTATGTTGCTACAACCATTAACCATCCATGAGTGGAAGTGGGAAGTGGTGAAAATGGATTTCATCACAGGATTACCTAGAACAAACAAACAACATGATTCCATCATGGTGGTGGTAGATAATCTCATGGAGGCCGCCCATTTTATTCCATTGAAGACTACTCACAAGGAAACTAATGTTGTTGATATTTATATGAGAAAAGTGGCATGCTTTCATGGAATACCCAAGACAATTGTGTCTGAAAGAGACCCAAATTTTACCTCAAAGTTTTGGAGAGGATTATTCAAGGGGTTTGAAACGAACCTGAACTTGAACACAACTTATCATCCTGATTCTGATGGACAAACAAAAAGAGTAAATCAACTGATAGAAGATATGTTAAGAATGTATGTGATGGAAAAACCATCTAAATGGGAATATTATCTACACTTGGTATAATTTTTGTACAACAATGGGTATCAAGCATCACTGAAGATGAGCCTATTTGAAGCACTTTATGGAAGAAGGTGCAACACCCCAGTAAGTTGGGGAAACCCAACTAATAGGGAAGTGTTTGGGCCAGATATGCTCATGGAAATGGAAGAGCAATTGTTAAATATTGTAGACCATTTGAAATTCTAGAATGGATGGGACCAATAACTTATATTCTTTCATTTCCTACATCCATGACTATTCATAATGTATTTCATGTATCATTTCTCAAGAAGTATATACCTAATGCTAATCATGTGATTGATTGGAATGTGATTCAGGTGGAGCAAGAAGGTTCTTTGCAAGTGCATCTTGTGCACATACTAGACTAGAAGAGCAAGAAACTCCAGAATCAATTCATAAGATTGTAAAGGTTTAGTGGACTTGGTACAATTTTGAGGACATAACATGGGAACATGAATATGCTATGCGGGTAGAGTACTGACATCTTTTTGAAGATTTTGGAAATCTTTCTTTTCTTGTGTAAATACGTTGCACTGAGGACAATGAAAAAATAAGGGGAGGGGATTGTAACACCCGAAGGTTAAGACCCTGCTAAATTGTAATTATGTTTATAGGCTGGTGAGCCAAGTGTTTATAAGATGGAAGACTTATGTTTTTATTAGGCCGGAGAGCCCAGATGTTGATTCCAATGAGCCTGATTTTGTATATGTAAATACTCACATCATTAATAAAATTACATCATTGTGTGTATATTGACCATAAAGAAAGAGATATGGGGGACTAAGCTCCACTAGGTAGGGAAAGGGAAGGGGATAAGTGTCTAGGAATAGGGGATAAGCTAGAGGGCTTACCTCTAAAGGAATAATATTATATTTTTATTTCCTAAAGGCTAAGGTTTAACATAACCTATGTTACACTAAGTTCTTTGGGAAAGGGAACGAGTGTTAAGTGGAGATCATGCAACTTCAAGAAGACATGTGTCAATTTAGGTGCATGCTGTTTTAGGTAGGAAATTCATCTCATTGGGGGTTCCCTGACCATTCTCGTGATGCTATCCACTCTGGAGTTCAACCATACTCCCCACCGATGCACGCACTGAGACAGGGAGAGCCTTGACATAGCCAACCATTGCCTCCATTGTCGATCTCTGCAACTTCTGAAACCCACACACCCATGTTATGAAGTTGATCATTGTTCCTTTGAAGAACAACATGACTGTGTAGTGTCTGAGCCATATCGTTCCTTATCCTTTTCTGTTTCTACCCACATTTTCTTTGCACTGATGTGGCTTGCTCTCATTACCAGAGCCCATACCCAATTTGTTTTGTGGAGGCTACCCACTGGACTTAAGATCTGCATAGAAGAGGCAGGTTGTCAGGATTGTGAGCAACTCTCTCCCGATGAGAGAGTGTGCTGAGGAAGTGATTTCTCATGGATGGAGTCCCATAGCAGCTATAGTACTCTGAGACTTCCGATCTAGCCTGTTGCTGAAGCCTTGGAAAGGAGGTGGACAAATGATGGACTTGTGATAATGAAAGTGCACACTCCTGGGGTGGGACAGGTGTGTGGGGAATGAGGGTCTGTGGGATGTGGGTGTAAGTGTCTCATGGGAGAAAATCCTTCCTGATGGTTTGGGCAACTTTCATGTTGTCCTTGTCAAGCCTATGAATCCCTTTTCCGATGGAGCTTAGTCCCAACTCGGGGGTGACCCACTGCTGAGCGTGATGAGAAGCGTGTTCTAAGGTTGGGAGGTTCATGGAAGGTTTGCATGCAGTTGGTGGTCATCTATTAAAATATAAGTACCAAATCTTTGTTCTTTGTCTCATGTGTATCTTGAAATAAAGTTATAATGTTATTAGAATTGTTTGTATATATTTCATGTATGTTTTAATGTTGTTTCCTCATGAATAGGTGTATGGACAAAATGTTATAACTATTTAAATTACATTTGATAGATATGTATATAAATATATATGGTATCAAAGCATGAAATTTATTCGGTGGTATGGCATGGCCTATTGTTTTAAGGTCGAGAATGTCACAAAATGGTATCAGAGAAGAAAGACAAAGATACAGTTGTTTAGGTAGTGTTAGTTGGCAGAGGTTTGAGGGTTGGGGACATTACAGAGGACAACACAACAAATGAGGAATATTGGACCAAAGGGAATAACACGCTCTAAGAAAGAAGGAAGACCAGTGCAACAAAGGGAAAAGGAAGCAATGTGCAACAAGATTTGCGAAAATCCAACGCATATGTGGACAAACCTAGCCATGTTAGGGTTAGGGTTTTTGAGTCATATTGTAAGGGTTTTAGCCCAATTTTGCAGAACAAATAGAGGAGGTATAAGGTAGATTGAGGCATATTTCGGAGTGGTATCATATTTTTGTCATGGTATCTCTTTGGTGAGTGTATTATACTTCTTAGAGTCAATATTTTGATGAGATATTTGGAGCTTAGATGGATTTGATGTAACTGAGGGTCAATTCGCAAGCTGGGGATCTTGGTGTGACACTAGTCCACTTCACTACACACCACTATTCACATGATGTAATGCACATAGCTCTATTTTGATGAATAAGACTAAATAAATAAATAAATAAATGTCGATGTAGCCCTAGGGGGGTGAACCACGATAAAACGCTATGCTACAATCTGTCTGAATGTCTTTGTTATTTCCGCACTTATGGTTAAATGGTTAGATGAATGAATGGTTTAATTTACAATGCACACTATAAATATGTATGCATAATGAATACTATGAATGAATAAAATAATTGGTCTGATGAATAGTATGATAGAATGCATGTTTAAGTACCCAAATACTTCCATGACTGCAAACACTTATGTCCTGCAGTCACCCATAAACCATCTCGGGTGAGACTGCGTTGTGCACTCTATGCGCGGTGTAGCCTTCTGGTTTACCAGAAAGGCCGATGGTGAATATGGTTTTTTTGGAGAACTAAGGTAGAACTCGGGTCAGACCATACATCCAACACATCTCATCACTAGGAGTCACTTATAGATATGTTGTTAAAATCGAGCAAAAATTTAAGCAGCAAAACAAGTAGGAATTTGGGTCTACAAATATGAAACAACCAAACGATGGTCAAGGAAGCCCTAACTCACAGAACGATCAACCTCAATACAACCAATCCAAGCCATATGAATAGAAGATTAACTAGAAGACAAAGAAGGACACTGGGAAGTGGTGCGACTTCCAAAAAATCCCTTGGCACAACACCGATGAATGTCACTCGAAATAGTCATTGGTGGTCAAGCTCAAAGAAATATAGTTGAGCCCTGACTCAGACTATGATCTAGAAAATAATAAAAGGAGACATATAATTGATGCAGAACCCACTGCTATTGTTGCAACCGAAACAATCCAACTAGAAGAACCATAGATTCCTAAGGAGGGGGAGCACCTTTTCCATTCACAAGGTGAAGGGGACCTCATTTATTTTTATTGTTGATAGTGGAAGATAGAAGAATATCATCTCAGCAGAGGTCGTAAAGAAAATGTATTTTCCAGCAACACCACACCTGCATCCATACAAAATCGGATAGCTCCACTAGGGATGAGCTCTTCATGTCAGCCAACAATGCCGCCTCTCATACGACATCAATCCCTTCAAGGATGAGGTATTGTGTGATGTTTCCCCACTACAAGTATATGATTTTCTATTAGTCCAACCATATATGTAGAGGTGTCATGATTTTTATGAGTCTCGACCCTGTAGTTTCATTGTTACTATGGGGGGTCATCCCTACATGATACCAGAGGTAGTTCCAACTACTGTACCAACAAAACAGTGCCACAAATTAATCTATGATACCGAAAAGTTTATCCTCTTCAAAACATGGTCAAAAGAGAAGGAAAATAAAACCACAACAACCTCGACCCAATACCCTTCTATCCAGTAGAAGCAGATAAAAAATATTGTAGAAGAGCACCAATATATTCCTAATGCACCTACAGGGTTGCCTCCACACTTCCCATTCAAACCAAGTTATGATAAATCCCTTCATGTTCTTCATGATAATTCTTCACCAATATATTCCTCCCACACTCTGGCAGATCATGCATCCATATTGGTTAAATATATCCAACCCCTCCAACAACAGTTTCATAACACCCTTCAACAATCTAAGAAAGACAAATTCTTCAGCAAGGCAAGAAACATACCAAGGTTCAGATTCATCAAAATATTCCTTGGTAATTTCACAAAATGGATACCATTGATTCCTAAGGGGAAAGGATTTATCCAAGAAGAAATCGGTGGCCACCCACCTATTCCACTAACTTAAAATAGGGGTTTCCACCTTGACATTTTTTCTAAATCTTTTCAGGTCCTAAACTTTGTTGGGCTCCGGATTTATAACATTTTCCTGCTGGTTCTTGAAGATATTGTTTACTCTCCTGAAGTCTTTTGTTAAGCAAATGGAATTCTTTCTGTGCTATTCATATTCTGTTACACCTATATGGGCCTTGGAGCACAACCGCTCAAAACACAAGATAATATCCCAGTATGTGCTTCAATCATTGGACAAAATCTTGCTCTGCATTCACTAGAGCTTGGCCCTGAATGGGTGAAGGAAAGGGTTTAAAAACAAAGATATAATTTGGATGCACATGGGGTTATTGCTATCCCCGGTGGTGCTAGTGGAGGACCAGGGTATGTTTGTGTTTTATTTGGGAATGCTTTCGGCAATATTATTCAAGATGTGCAAATTGTTAAGGTCATCATTTACTTCAGTTTCTGGGGTTATTGGGCAATATGCAAAATGCCAAGATCAGTTTGACTCTGACAGAGTACTCTGCGATTTGAGGAGGAATCTCTACAGCTGGACCTTTCCTTGATAGAATAGTTGGCACCCTCTGCCACTTCCTAAATCCGTGCATGTGTAATGCACTCATAAATTCGTGCATGTGTAACACAGGGGGGGAAACTGTTTGTTTGAAAACCCAATAGCTGGCATCAAAGTATTTAAATTCGTGCATAACGTAGGGAAAC